>VNKC01003126.1:0-23024 GCA_008042775.1 Drosophila pectinifera
ATTCAGGGAGGTATAAGATCGATCAATAAGATTTGTCAAGGAAGCGGATTCCTTGAGCGAAAAGAATTTTTTCCGAAAGACTACTAGAGATGAGAGCAATAGATACGTCGTAACCTTACCATTTCGTGACTCAGAATACCTAAGCTCAGAGTTAAGATATAACATGTCTTTGCGTTAGATCAATTTCTAAAAAACGAGCAACGTTTGTAAAAAGTCGTTTCACTAAAACTAAGATTCGACATAGTCAAGAATATCTCAATCTGAACCATGTAAAGGAAGTTTCCCATCCGCATTATGCCCATCCTCATCATTCCCATCCAGCCCTTCAGCGAATGCGACATCCGACAGTTAGAATAAAAATAGTTACTTTTTGGATTCAATTGCACTCCGTTCCTGTCCGTCTGTGTGAAGCAACAGATTTCAGACTCTATAAAACCCAGAGCTACCAACTTTGGTGACTACATTCTGATCTATTGCACGCAAATCATAAACAAATGTATCTAAGCTGTAGTCGGGATTTTCGGTTTAAGGTAAATAGATAAAAAGTATATTGCGGACGTTATGGAAAAAAATCGGATTGAAATTGAGAATTGTAGTAAAATAGGATTGTAAACTTGGGAGTTATTAAGCAATAAATTTAGAACTTTAAGGTAGGGTGTAAAACGCGCCAAAAGTTTTCATTCCTAACCTGCTATCGAACTAGTTTTGAAGATTCTTTATGAAATGTATCAATTAAATAGAAAGGAGAACACTAAATAAGCAAGTAAGATCAGCGATGTTGATGTTGTTGTGTAAAGAAATTAATTCATTGCAGTTTCGTTTTTATTATATGTTCCTACATTCCCCCATTGTCGGAACTGTCGTCACAACAGGATTTTATTGATGGCTCTCTTAAGTGAACCATTTTCGAAGTTCCTTAGATCGTTTGCTTGATCTCCGCTTTATCTCTGATCCGGCAAGAGGCAGTTTGGTTAGGGTGGAGCCACTGACGCTGCCTGAGGATCGCTACCTGAGGATCTGGCTAAGAAGGTATATTGCTTTCCCAGGACGGACTTCGGGAGGCTGACAAATTTTATATCCGAATTTAATTGGTCCGGTCTATACATGTGCAGTGACATGAATGCGTTCCGTAATACTATTCGTCAACCTTAAACAAGCCTCCCTGGTTTACTAAAGAGTTGATATGCCTGAAAAACATAAAGTCCAACCTCTATTCAAAATTTAAACGGTCGGGATCTCCAGCTGTTCTTTCTCGCTTTTTAGTGGTTCGGTCTAATTTCACCAAGCTTAACGCGCAGTGTTATAAAAACTATTTAACTCGATGCAGGGTTCAGTTCTCGCAGGACCCAAAATAGTTCTATAATTTCGTCAACACTAAGCGTAAACCTGTTACACATCCTTCCTCGCTCTCATTTGAAAATACAACTGCAAACAATGATCAGGCAATTGCGGTTTTTTTGTTCAGTTTTTTCAAACAACTTTTTAGTCGACATCCGACTCAAATTAGACTTATTCATATACCATGACCAAATCGAACCTAGTCTTTAGTCCTAGTTTAAACGAAAGCTCACTTCTTTTGGATCTTCAAAGCGTCAAGCAGGTTTATTCACCGGGTCCCGATGGAATACCATGCTGTGTGCTTAGGTATTGTGCCGAGGCCTTATGCAACCCCTTCAAAAATTGTTTTTCTTATCCTTAGATACCTCAAAATTCCGCCGTACTTGGAAAGTATCATTGGTTATTTCTCTCCACAAAAAGGTAGAAAATTGGATGCTAACAACTACAGAGGAATCTCCAAGTTGTCAGCCATCCCTAAACTTTTCGAAAAAGTAATTTCTCCTCATTTACAGCAACTTTGTAAATCTGTAATTTCCCCATGCCAACATGGATTTATTAAACGTAGACCAACGACAACTAACCTTCTGGAGCTCACCTCTTCCATTATAAAGGGCTTCCGAAAAAATTCGTAGACAAATGTTATTTATACTGACTTCATTAAAGCATTTGACTCAGATAATCCTTCCCTTCTTCTTAGGAAACTCGACTTAATTGGTTTTCCTGTTGATCTTCTTAGTTGGATCTCGAGTTATCTGAATGACACGATGCAAAAGGTCCTCTATACAAATAAATTATCTAATGTTCTTCGGCTTACCTCATGTATCCCGCAAGGTAACCATCTTGGTCCTTTATTGTTTACATTATTTATCAACGACCTGCCCAAAGTCATGACTAACTCAAGGATACTGATGTACGCTGACGACGTTGAACTTTGCGTGCAGTACAAGCACGGCTCTCGCCAGTCGGATTTACAAACAGATCTTAATAATTTTCTAACTTGTTGCAGTACTAGCTTATTAAACCTGAACGTTTCTAAGTGCAAGCTGATGACATTCTTACGTGTTACTCCAAAGCTTGCGACTTATACGCTCATAGTCATATTTCGTGCATGGTGAATAAAGACAGGTGTCTGCTTGGATTTATCAAACGGTGGTCAAAGGAATTCGATGACCCTTACGTTACGAAGCACTTATACACTTCGTTAGTCCGTCCTACCTTAGAGTACGGATCCTGCGTTTGGCGTCCCCAGTGGGATGTTCATAGCAAATGCATTGATTCAGTTCAAAAGAACTTTTTCCTTTTCGCTCTACGCGGCCTAAACTGGGATGTAAACTTACCCTCCTTAATAGGAGGGCAACCCTCCTATTCTAGCAGACTTATCATGATTAGTGTACAGACCGCAGTGCATCAACGTCCAGAACTAGGAATGTGACATCTCAATTGAAGGATGCCATAATTCTCTCTGTATGCATATACATATCTTATCTAATTATATATTATTATTATTAATTGAAATCATTATTATTATTATTATTATTATATACTTTCAACTGATTCATAAAATCAAGAATAAGTGTTGGCTAAAAACAAGTACATCTTAGGATCAATTACAATTTTTCTTAAATATATATAATATGTAATGATAATTCAGAATTTAACTAATTTTTGCTTTAATTTTTCTTATTAATCAACAGTTCGACCAACGAGTATTGATATGAATGGCGTAAAAAATCATACATACGTGCAGGGCAACAAAGTTGTGCTAACATGTGATGTAAGTACTAGTGTATAGCGCAAATTTTCTATCTAATTCTATATATAAAATAAAGAGACGCACGGCTTCAAAAAATAATTTATTTTATTTTAATTTTAAAAAATTATTTGAAAAGAATGAAGCTAGTTTAGGGAAGCCAAGGTATTTATATCCTGTCAGTTAGCAATTTGCCAAAACATCTTTAAGACAACTATAAGAAATAGTCGACTGATTTTGATCAAGGCTATGTTAGGTTATGTTAAGACTGCTGCCAGGCGTACCCCCCCACTTAATCCTATGTACGTAGGTTCATTATGATACCGTATGTTCACTACTTTCTACTTCTTGCTAATTGTGGACACCCACAAACATTAAAGAAACACTACCCAGATGTTACAGTCAGGGTCTGAACAAATATGTACATATACCAACTACTTCTAAATATTAATCTTGTTGCTGTTATTCGATTCTCGAATTAATATATCTTTTTTACTAATTTGAAGATTTGTGAAATATCACTTGGTTCAAATAAATGCGGGTAAAAGTACAAAAAACATTTTTTCAAAACGTGTGTATAGAAAATTGTTCAATATATTAAGAGAGATTGCATTCTGTCTCTACAAACGCGACCTTTTCAAAATGAAAACTTTTCTTGTTTGTCTGTCTGAATGCTTCGCTGCTTTAGATTCCACCACATTCATTGTATTATAACGGGCGAGCTAAACAACCTTTGTTCTATCACTTTTGGGAAAACCCATTAGTTTAGCGGGAAGCAGCTAGAAGCGACTTAAGCTAAGAGCACAGCGGTAAAAAGGTATTTCACAATATTTTATCTAAATAAGACACTCAAGAATTTATTACTAAAATTAACTATTTTTAAGGGTTTAGCCATTAATTGTAACCCCCCTTATTTTGTATGGCACTTGAGATTTATCAATTGATAGTATATAACATATCTGAGAAAATAGCTATGTAAATACAGTTTTACACTCTCGTTTAAAAAGTTTAGCCTTTAGTTTTGTGAATATTTCAGTCTAACTTTTCCAAGTGAGTAATATTTTTGTGTTTATTTAGAAAATCTCCGACCCTATAAAGTATATATATTCTGATGAGCGCCACCAGCCGAGTTGACTTAGCCATTTCCGTCTGTCCTTCCGTGTGAAACAACAGATCTCAGAGACTATAAGAGCTAGAGCTACTAAATGGTGACCACATTATAATCTGTTACACACAGATCAAGTTTGTTATAGAATTTGGCCATGTCTACTTCCGCCTTCAAAAACCATGAAAAACGTATAAGTTAGTAATTGTCGTCATTTCCGGTTTAAAGTAAATGGATATAAAATAAATACATTTATACGGACATTCTCTAAAAATTTGATTGAAATCGGATCAAAGGCATAGGAGTTCTTGAAGAAAAACAGTTTCTTTGTATGCTGAGTTTCTGCATCATCTACAACATCTGGTGTTTTGAGTTGGCGGCAATAACATGTTGCTAGCAATATTTGTCTTTTTCTTCATTTAACAATATATTCAACTGTCTTCCGACCTGTTCAATTTAGGTTTTTTTATAATTCTTAGCTTATTTAGACAAAGTGAAAGAGTCATATGCATGTGTATTTTAATTTCACAAACGGTGCTTTGGTCACTCAACTGTAAAGTTAAATGTTGAAAGTAACGCAGATATGCAGAATTTTCTATTCTATTTCTATTAACCTTCGGAAGAAAACCAACAAAGGCTTATATTAGTACCCCTAAAGTGTATTATAATTTTAGTCAGAAGTGTGCAACGCAGTGCCGAAGTAAGTTCCATCCTAATTAAGTATATATGTATATTCTTGATGAGAAGCCGTGTCCCTCTGTCTGTCTGTCTGTCCGTCCGTTTTTACACAATATAGTCTCACAGTTTTAGAGCTATATATTTTAAAACTTTGTAGATAGTATACTTTATATATATATATAGGACTACTATATTATAAACCTGCCTTAAATTCGAACTGAAAATTTAAAGAGAAATTATAGCTTTTGGAAAACAAAAGATTTGCTTCTATTCTGAGATATGAGTTTTTTTTTATGATTTCAGAATTTTCAATATATTTAAATTTAATTTTTTGTTTAATTTTATATAATTAGGACAACTATTGCTGCCATTGGAAATATTGGTATAAATTGTTTAATTTATTATTTGTTCCGACTTAAATGTTACCTGGAATTAAAAGACAAAATGTGGTTAGTTTTATCCACATAGCTGTAGAATTGAAAGACTTCTTTCCGTAGAACAGACTGACTGACGGATGGAAGGACGAACAAACGGACAATGGCTACATCGACTTGGCTGATGAATGCTAATCGATAATATACATACAAGAGAGAATTATGGCATGAGAAATGTTGACTAATGAAGACAAATTTTGCTACATGTTGAGCATCACCGATAAAATACAAATGTTGCTAGGAACATGTTAAGCCACAACCATTCGAGCGATCTGTTATCCCTTTCAAACACACTTCTTCCTCTCTATTGCAATAAAAAAACACATTCTTAAAGCTATTTATGTTAATATTGCAAGATCGTCGTGTGTTCAAATCCAGCAAAATCCGTTTAATTTATTTTTATTTTTATTTTATTAGCTTGCTTAATTTTTCTCATTTTGGAAAATTTGGGGAATGCAAAGTAATATTTACAAAGTGAATTTTGTTAGTTTTGTAATTTTTTTCGCACCCACTTTCTGTTCTGCAGTCTTGCGTCCATTTTATTGTCAATCGTGGTCGAAGCAAACATACATAGTATTACCAGGGGTCTAAATGCCTGTTGCACTTACGGATATATCCGTTTTTTACATTTTTATTTAACTAGCTTATTTAGTTTTTCTCTTTTTTATTTAATTGATACATTTAATAAAGACGTACCTAATCGGAAAAATAATCTCTATTTGAGCATTTTTTGTCTCTTAAAGTCAAATATTGACAAACGCCTTATATTATTAAAATTAGAATAATTTATTAAAGTAATTGTAAGATTTTTCAGCTAACGATTACATTTTCGATGCCGGTGGACCTTTCGCGTGAAAGCCCATTTACAGGGGTGCTATGAAAATCGTAATCACTCACTACTTTCCCAGCGATTTGACAAATACACCCATAAAACAATCTCAATACATATAATACATTAGTTCTCCATAAAGGTGACTTAATTTATAATTAACACACACTTAAGTTATTAAAATTATCACTAGTTATTGCATATTGGCATATCTACCGGAAAAAAAAAGAATTTGATAATGATATGCAGTTGTCTATATTTGACTTTATTTTTGAGTTTATATTATCGGGCCGTGCTATTCTGTTTTAGTAAAATAGTACAAAATTAAGTGACTTAATGTTTACAGCTATTTCATGGAATAACTCAATAATGCCAGATAAAATTAACAAGAACTCGGGAAGCTCAATTAACGGTTAAATGTAGTTCTCCAGTTCGGCCTATTGTCCAATGTGTGATCGCGATGAACGAAAAACACAATTTACATGTATGTAAATATGGCAGCCGAACGGAACGGTTCTAGTTAGCGAAATTTTTTATATAAACCACATATTTTGCAAGTCGTTTGTCTAATGTTGATTTTTAAATGCTGTGCGATTAGATGTGTACCCATAGGGTACGAGGGTACTGTAACTTAATACCAACCGAGATTGTATGTAACAGGCGGAAGGAGGCATATCCGACCCTATAAAGTATATATATTTTATATATTAGCGTCATCAAACGAGCCGAGTCAACATACAAAGAAACTGTTTTTAATAACTCCAACGTTTCTTATTTGAATTCACTCAAATTTTTAGAGGACGTCCGCACAAATGTATTTATTTCATATCCATTTACCTTAAATCGAAAATCACCGATATAGCTTAGTTGGCATAGTCTTCAAGTTTTTCGAAGGCGGAAGTTGGCGTGGCCAAATTCTAAAACCAACTTGATCTGCGTGCAAAAGATTAGAATGTTTTCACCTAATTGGGTAGTTTTAGCTCTTATAATCTCTGAGATCTGTTGATTCACACGGACGGACAGACGAACATGGCTAATTCGACTAGCCTGTTACATACATTCTTGGTTGGCACTATGATATAATTCCCTTGTACCCTATGGGTATCTGGTATAAAAAGCTCATTTGAGACGAAGGAAGTTAGTACTACTAACTGTTTTATTTATTGGGCAGTTGTACTTCTGCCTTATGGCAACTCCTTAATATTCTACCAGCTGTGAAGAAAGAAAGAGAAAAACTAAAACAAAACAAGGAAAATGATTAAGTTAAGTAAATTTAAAACACATTCTAAACACCCTAGTGACCACTGTAATCTTACAAATTGACAACCTTTGACAGCCAAGTCCGAATGGGTGGAAAAAGTGCTAGGAAAACAAAATCGCTAGGACTTCTTAGGACTTCCACGCGAATTGGTTTTAAGATTCTCTCAATTTCACTAGAGGTTCTTGAACCCTTTCATTAATGGGTCGGAAAGGGCTACTTCATAGCGATTCCAGACCACTGATTTTTCGATAAGTTTGGGTTTTCGATAATATAAGTTGGTTCGGTAAATAAATAATCTAGTCTAATCTAGTCTAAATAATAATATATAGATAAAGTATAAAATATTTTTAAATAATTGTCCATGGCAGCGCTTTTTTATTTTAAAGAATTTTTTTGTTCGCCGGTTATGCCTCACACTTTTTGAGCATGAAAAAATTTACATTTTATTCTAGAAACTTGCGATAACGTAAAAATGTGAAGATGCTTTTTTCTACATCAAACCGGATCTTATTTGTAAAAGAAAAAAAATAGTTGACTCTTTGGTTTATTGCCTATCATTTCACACCATCACTAGATGTATTTAGTATTTATTTAAACAAAAACTTTTCTGACCCCACCTCGAATTCGGAAAATAAAATATTTGTCGTCGGCAACAACATCTTGCTATTTGGCTGCCAGGGCAGCCATACTTTTGGAAGAAACGAAAGAACTGGTCGAAATACTTATAAAATGAAATGGTGGATATTATTATTATTAAGGAAACGTAAAAAAATGTTTAAATAAATGGTTATTTTACTATCTAAAAAAGGTATAAAAGTCATTGACACCACTGAAATTGAAACTGTTTAAAGAGTGGTAGCAATTTCTGCCTTTATTTAGCTTTAAAACAAATAATTCATAAAATAAAAGACTGTACTTGAGTTGTTTGAGCAGTATGAACTATTAAATATTTCGATAACAAATTGATGACAACACGTTTGCGAAAAAAAAACGAAACCGCAAATTTTTGGTTAATACGCAAATCGCAAAACTCAGATTCCAGTATTCACTTTGTTTTTGCGATTTGCATTTTGACCAACCATTAACAGCCCAGCGCTTTACCCAACGCACCACTCAGCCAAATCATAGAAGGCCAATTCATGTATGATGAATGATAATTTAAAAATAATAACAAAATACCTTTTTTCAATAGATACTCGGGGCGCGCCCACCTGTTAACCTTACTTGGTATAATTCAACATCAATAATAAGTGCTGATGAGAACGACTTAACTGAGATTAGAATGAAAGCGGTAAATATATTTATCCTTAACATCTTATATAACTTAATAAAACATTCCAATACTTTTTTAATAGTTTGAAAAGAATGACGGAACCTATCACACACAATCCGAATTGATCTTTAATGCTACGCGCTTTGAAAATGACCGTGTTTTTCGCTGCGAGGCGGAAAATATTGTATTACAGATCAATAGAGAGAAACCAATCTCATCTGCCCAAACTTTAGAAGTCTTATGTAAGTATATACTTAAAAAAGATTTGTGCATAAAAATTGTAAATTTCAAAAATGCATAATATAATTAAATATTAAATCATTTAGATTTTTATCTAGTCTTAGGATTAGGAGACCACTCAAGCACACCCTTAAAGGCTAACTTAATTTTAATCAATCAACTTTTATAGCAGAGAGTCGAACACATTAACAAATTACACAACAGAAAATTAATATTTAATCAGAGTAAGCAAGTCTAAGGCCGTTGGTCACTTTCGCACTTAACGGAGAGAGCTTTAATATATAGAAATAAATTCACTAACCAATGTTCAATATAGGATCTGACACCTTTCAGTAAGAAAGTTCAGTAAGTTCACCCAATTTACAAGCTTAAATACCTACTACCTACTGTATAATCACAGCTTAGGAACGCAACAAACAGGATTGGCCTTCCAGCCAAGCAATAATTTTTAGTGCCATTGTTATTCTCGTAAAGGAGACGATTCCGTAAATAAAAGCCAGTTTACAAAAAGTTACAAGAAATTAATAATCAAATAAATATTCAATATATATTTTTGTTATTTTGTTAGAGCGATTTGAATGAAACTTTTCAGATAGTTTTTTTCAACTGCAGGCAAACAGAAAACCATACTAGAAAGAAAATAATAAAATAATAAATAATATCTAAACTTTTATAAACTAAGAAGTATTGTAAGCACTTAATTTGAGCATTTTTTACGATTAAACTATAAAAACAAAACATTGGTCAACAACCACTAGCGGTCATATTAATGGTGCTGAACCTGAATCGTCCGAAATGTAAACCGATGAACGAACTACTACTATTCAAGGATACCGAAAAACAAAATAGAATTTTATGGAATTCTGCTCTCTAAATGTTTGGTTTGGAGATTACCGTATTTACACTTAATATGGTCAGTCGGTTTGTAGTTATTTTAGCGAGGCGAAACTATTTGAGCTGTAAATGAAAATCGAAGCCGTTGACTTTTTTATTTGATTTTTATTTGTCACATTATAGTATTAAAATAGTAATATATACTACTATTCTACTGTGGTAAAAAATACTACAACTTATTTATGGGCTATTATTTTATTCTTCTTAGATCCCCCAGTTGTGAAAGTTAGTCCACCTGATATGGTTACAAATATAAGTGAAATAGTTCTACTGAATTGTGAATATGTTGCAAATCCAGCTTCCCTAATACAAGTAGATTGGTAAGTACAATTGACTGTGTTTAATAGATATGTGACCATATTGACCATTTATGACCATTAAATTTTATACAATATCTTTAAAAACATTTTTCATACTTATGTCGAGGTGAAAAACTAATATATATTGTCAATATGTAAATCTTAATTAATCGTATAAAAGTAAGTAAGAATTAAGAAAACTTTACTTTGTTAAAAAGAACACTTCATTCTTTAAAATGGAAAAATAGACATTTAAAGCAAGGAATATTATTATTATTATTATTTATTTATTTATTTCTTCCTAGCGCCATAAATTGTCAAAAATATATTTTAATGTCCAAGTCACAAAAACTAATACAAATACTAAAAAAATACATGATCAGCATACATTGGGACAATACAACCTTTCAGATAAAAACAACCGAATCGTAAACATTTCTAATGTGGAGAAATTAAAACAAATACACAGTGTATTATTAAAAAATAAATAATTAATAATGTGAAATGCTTTGCTATATTCTAACAGTGTTAATAGTTTCACTTTCCATGTAATTCCATGTAACTTCTGATATTCTGTACTACATAAAGAGTCGCTATTATACAGCTCTTGATTTCAGTGTAGGCGGACTGTTTTTCACTATACAATTTGTTTTCTATTAAACATTTATTTTTATTATTTTCTTAAATTGGGAATTTTTCATACATTTGGAAAGGCTGAAGTTGTTAGTGAAGTCCATGACAGAGGTTATTAGGTGGGAACTTGCTCGCCTGGAATCCCTTGTAAAGCGCAATTGCAATATATCCAACATCTTTAAGATACTGAATCTAGTGTTTCTTACCAGGCCACGCTTCCATTCAAAGTGCACAGCGCACTTGTAGGTGACCGATTCCGCAAGTACACCGCTGTGTATAAGGCTTCTGCACAAAAGTGCAGACTGTGAAGCCTACAGTTAACTGCCTAATAGATTAATTTGCTCGTAGGGCGATTTTTATTAATCTTGAATAATTAAAATGCTATAAGAATGCTACGAAGTCATGTGCATAATATCATTTGATTTGAACTCTGAACAAATAAAGATTAGCGACTTTATATTACATATACCACTTTTATGTACAACGATTGCATTATTCTTCATTTGTCAACATTTTCTTCTGCCTTCCGTCCTGTTTAATTTCAGTTTTTCATAAATTTAAGCTTTACAAAGTAAAGAACAAAATTTTACATTTGTCATTGGCGGATAGTGTGTTGGTCTTAAATTGATTTTCGAGCGGCTCGGTGTCTGAGTTGACAGATTCAATCCACAGAAATCAAGACATTTCAAAGCATATTCTCCATATTTTGTAGACTTAACTTTTATTGGGAGAAGTTTTTGGGAGAACCGTTCCGCAAATATTATTAAAGTATGTTACTCAAATTAATAAATAAGCTTAAAATGTCAGTGGTACGCCCAAACCAACTGTCACTTTCCCAAAACGATGACTCCAATCGACTTTAAAAATAATTTTTTTTTAAATAAATGGGATAGTCCCAGTTGAAAGCCTTGGTTTGAGACACGACTAACCATCTGCGTCAAGTCTTACTGTGAGTGCGAACGGAATGGAGATAGGAAACTTAAGTTTGTAGTAACTTCTATGTTTATTATCCGAATATATCCCAATTTAGAGCACATTCCCACAAAAGTATTTATTACATATATTTTCATTTCAAGCGGTAGGTGGCGAGACAAACTTGATCTGCGTGCACGAGATATGAATGTTGCCAACAAATTTAGTAGCTCTTATAATCTCTAAGATCTGTTGTTTCATACGGACATATATATATACCTTATTGGGTCGGAGATTCTACCTTCTGCCTATAACAGACATACCTAGTTCCCTACGGATGTAAAAATAAAAATATGGTTTATCATACAACAATCTCAGCCGTATACGGAATCCCTTAAATTTGTTCTTCATGGTCGTCGTTCGAATCGATCGTTTGTGGATAAACTTCAACTTCTTGACATTCTGTTACAAAGACGACAGCAGATTTTTCAAAGACTGAAAGCGTTTGATGCTCTTCGGAGAGCAATGTGATATCCCCTAAAAATAATCTCATTTACCTTTTATTGCCTGCCTCCAAAGCTCGTTTAAGCGCAAAAGTGCATTCATACCAAATAATGATTTCACATTCTCGCCTTAGTTTCCCTTTCGTTGGATTGACCTTTGCATAATCTCCGACTATGACAATTACCACTCTGCCGACTATTGGAGGCTGAAATGTTGATAAAAAAATGTTATTAAAAATTAATAAAATTTATACTTTCCTGTAAACTCTTTAATATTTAGGTATCGCAATGATGATCTAATCAATGTTAACGACACAGATCATTATCAGGGTGGAAATTCAGAAAATGTGGCTCTTGTCATTAAATCTACTGAAAAAGATGACATTGGAAATTATTCTTGCCAATTATCAAATACTATTGGAAAAGGAACTTCTGAAGAGAAAATTAATCTTGACGTGCAGTGTAAGATACATTTAAAAGATAATAAACCATTAAGTAAACTCTATCTTTAGGTTAATTCTTATTTAATTCAGATGTTCCAAATGTAGAGGTTCAAATGATACCAGCAGGGCCTGTAAAAGAAAGCGATGAATCAAACGTAACACTTTATTGCAATATTTTGGATGCGAATCCCTCAGTTCTCACCAAAGTGAGGTGGTTCGCCAACTCTACGTTACTAAAAGAGCTTCCAGATTGTGAAGAAACTAGGGTAAGAACATTAAAAAGAATTTACATTTAATTTAATATAAAATTCTATTTTTTAGGAGGATCTATGCCACATAGATCCAAGTAAACTCTTATTGGAAAGTATTGGACGTGGTTTTTTCTATAATTATTCTTGTGAAGGATTTAATGCTGCTGGCTGGGGTCCACGCAGTGAAGACAAAGAGCTTATTGTAGGTTTCAAATTATGTGAAATTAATATATGAATTTGCTTTAATTTTTCTTATTTATTACAGGTACATTATGAGCCTGGACCCGCTTCTCTAACTCATTTTCCTCCAATCGCTGTTAAAAAAAAAAGCGTCATATTCTCATGCTCCGTAGATGATCCTGGATATCCAGACTCGAATAGGTTTGTAAAGCAGCAAGCCCAACAGATTAAGAAAATCATCAAAACACCACCAAATCCACCACTAATTGAATTTCATACCGTACAAGCATTGCAACCGCAGGAAGCCGACATTGCTTTAGAAGCGTTGTTGCTGCAACAGCAACAAGAACGGGTCCGCTCCAATGCTTCGTCACAAACACATTCCCAAAAAATATCAGCTAGCGCTTCCCACCAAATTCACGAAATCAAAGAAACACACGCTCTAATTGACTTAAGTTTAAAACAATCCCTTTGTACATTGCTCACGCTCACAACCTACATGCCACAATCGCAAATATTAACCCTTTACTCTGATGGACAACAAAACTCTATGTTAAAATCTGCCTTGTCATACTCATTATACCGCAAAATGGGCCAATTTTCCTATGTTGCTCAATTGGTTTCAAAACCCAACAGATATCGTTGGCTTCGCGGAGGTCGGGGTCCTCTGCAGGACATTGTAACTAAGGACTGGACAGTGGAGCCAGTTGGCTTAGACAGTCGGACCAATTATTCATGCTACGCATACAACGAGGGGGGCAAGGGCGTAATGGCCACAGTCAACTTGGAGGTACACGCACCGCCATTTTTCATAAAGAACCTAGCACCGTATACTGGCATCTTGCACACTTCGCCTAATGCCACTTTAACGTGTCGCATTGAGTGCGTTCCGCGCTGCGACATACACTGGCAAAAAGATGGTGTGCAAATTGAAAAAAATAATAGCCGGTATTTCGTAAAAGAAAAGTATATGGAGGCGTCTCCCGCAACTGGCGATTTTGAAAGCATTTTATCTGTTTTGGTAAGTATGGCAATGCCTATATTGAAATGAATATTCTCTCATTTTTAGTTTGCTTTTAATTTTTCTTTAAATTAGTTACCAGCTCTTAACAAAAGAGTGCATTCTTGTTTTAACTAGCCAACAACAGTTTTGCGAAAGAACTAATTAGACATCACCGCGACTTTTTTTTTATGAATAGCGTTAACAATGATCGAGTTTTGACATCGACTCGTACTATATTTACAAACGCAGTCCCATGAGCTTTCTAAAGCTAATTTTGCGTACCCATATAGAGTAATATAATTGAAGTCAAAAGTTTGCAACGCAGTGATGAGATCATTTCCTATAAAGTATATATATTCTTGATATGCATCAATCGCTTGACTACCTTTCCTTCTCTCCCCCTGTCCTTCCTTCTTTCTGCCTTTCTGTCCGTATGACCGTCCATTTGTCCGTTTATACACAATCTATTTCAGTTTTATAGCTATTTGGATTAATCTTTCCAAAAAGTCTTGTGTTCATTCCATGTAGTATATATCAAACAAAACCACCTCTTAACGAGGTAAGATAAAAGTGGCGATTGCCTCATGAACTCCAAGAACTCCAGACATAATCTTTTTAAATTGTACTTTTTTCGGAATTACTCATATTCTTTCATTCCAAAATCACATGACAAAACTTTAACTTAAACAATTTCATATGAATTTTTGACCACATCCTTAAATTATCATTATCTATTACTTATCATTCTGAATTTTCAAAAGTTTATTGAGGGTAATTTTGATTTTTTTTACAAAAATTTGTCAATTCCTTATAAAAGAAGAAGGGGTGTTCCAGTTGCCATTACCGAAACTGATTTAATAATAATTATTTGATGGGTGAACCTCAGTATCTATTTGAATCTTAAGCATTTTTCAAAAGTAACCAAAGGGAAATTTAATGGCAACTCCTCAAAATATTAAGGGAAATTCCAGTATATTAATACATAGGAAATCCGAAATTTTTATTAAATTCACTCCCGAGTGAAAATGGACAGAAAATTTTTTTTAATTTTCGTACGATAAATACTAAGGGCACTCAATTAGCACCACTGTAGGCGGTTATTGTCTAGGGTTTTATTTATAGATGGAATATGAATAAATTAAAAATATTTGTTATTTTATATGTTATTAGGCTTATGTATAAGAAAACCAAATACAATTTGGTTTAGCTAACAAAAAAATATAAAGCCGTTATGCTGAACTATGTTTACTACGAGAACCTCCGCGGCACGCAGAAGAATTCGATTGAATACAAACCTAGAGCTACAAAAATAAATAATTAAAGTAATCAACAAATACATATCTACGGAATCACTTACAAAATTCCCTATTTGTCCAAAAAAGAGTAATTTTTTCGTTAATAAAAAATCATATTGTTAGCCTGTCAAAAATTATGTCAAAAGTCAATATTGACAAAACACAATTTCGACTCAAAAGAAAACAATTTCACGAGTAGGCTGCTGGAAGTGCGCTCTTTTTGGGAAATGGATAAGCGCTTAAAATATTTAGAGAATCTAAAAAATTTTTTGAGAACAAAGAAAAACTCTCGGGTTTTTTTTTTTTAATTTTACAGTGGTGTAACGCACTAATATAAGTTTAGGCTTTGATGACAAAATTATACATATGGCATATACAAATTATTCTTTTTTTCTGGGACTTATCAAATTGCCAGATTACTACGAAATCAAAAAACACACTCTTTGTGTGGCTGCTGTTGAAAAATATTATAATATATATAATATTAAAGTGGATTTAATAGACGATTATTTCACTTCCTTAAGAGGTGTACTATCCTTTGATCCCACTTCAACTCAGGAATAATTAAAATACTTAAATCGAAGAAAACTGGCTTTTAATAGAAAGCAAAGAAATTGTATCCAGCTTCTTCTTAAGGTACAAATTGTCACAATAAATTGATGATAGAAATTTAATGTGAATTGAAATTGCCTTAATAGCGTATACAAATTTTATTTATGTATTTCTATTCCTTTTATAAAACATATTTCGAAACAACGCTTGAAATATAATGCAATAATATAAAGACTATATTATTCTAAAAGAACGGATATATATTTGAATATTAGAAATAATACCCGCAATACAAATATTAATTTCGTTTTATTCCATTTGTATTGAACATACAAAAAGCATTCATTTAAATTCAAGGTAAACATAATTTATTTATAGCACTTCAATATGCCAAATTGGCCACGTAACAAATTCGATATCGAGGCCGATAATGCGAACTACTCATGTACCTCAACACCCAATACAGTGGGAGTTGGTATCAAGAGTGCAACATATTTCAGTATTGAATGTGAGTAAAAAAAATTCTTTGGATTAAAGTAGCCTTTCTTAAACAGTCAACATTTATACGTATTTACCCATTTTAACAGATGCACCGGATAATACGACCGTCTCACAAAACATTACCTACGTGCAGGAAGACACTATACCAGGACGAGTCATATGCAAATCACGGGCTAATCCAGGTAGGTTCTTTGTACTTTATTACTATAGTTTTTTATGTAACTATATAAACCCACAGAGCCATCTTATAAGTGGTTGTTTAAAAACGAAACAATTGCCAATGGAAATGCTTTAATTATTAACTCCGTCATGAAACGAAAAGATAATGGCACTTACACCTGTTTTGCCTATAACAAGCACGGGAGTAGCAGAGCAGAAACAGTGATTATAGTGCAGTGTAAGTAAAACATAAGAATAACGTATATATGTTTATATATTTGTATATAATTTTTCATATTTTTAAGTTACGCCGCATTGTGAAATTGAGAGACGAGAAATCGATGGACAGGACGCACTGATTTGCACTGCATACGGAAACCCCGTGGAGGTAAATGAATATATATTTATTTACTTATTACTATTCCTGGTGCGGATAATACGTGCCTAGAGTTCAAGTCTATATAGCTGCAACTGAGTATATTTATGAAATTGAGAGAATATCTTATATCAAACAAAAACACTTTCTAATGAAGTTAGTGACGATAGAACAATAAACGTCTAAAATAGTCAAAAATATATACAATAACTAGAAATAAATTATAAATTAATTCATTTTTAGCTGATTTTCCGCTAAATTAGCGGTTATTTCAAAAACTTTTAACACAACATGCTACAGTCGAGTGTGTCCCACACCTAAAAGTATTGTGAGTGAATTTAAAATACACATGGACATGGCTCTTTCACTTTGACTAAATAAGCTTAAATTTATGAAAAACTTATCATGCTAGCAGCACTATCATGTTGCTTAACATTTTCCTAGCAGCATCTATATTTTTCGGATGTTGTTCAACATGTTCCTAGCAACATGTTTCTAAATTTGTTAGCATTTTTGTCTGCCTTCCGCCCTGTTTATATAAAGTTTTTAAAAAATTTGAGCTGATTTAGACAAAGTAAAAGTATTGTATTTATGTCATATCCACTAACTTTAAACCGAAAACACGACTACCTTAGTTATACGTTTTTCATGGTTTTTGAAGGCGGAAGTGGGTGTGTCCTAATTTTAAAACAAACTTGATCTGCATACAACAGATCAAAATGCTGTCACCATGGTCTCTTATGGTCTCTTTGGTCTCTTATAGTCTCTGAGATCTGTTGTTTTACATGACGAACAGACGGACATGGCTATATCGGCTCGGCTGGTGAAACTGATCAACGCTGGTCGGAGATGCCTTCTTCTGCCTGTTGCATACATTCTCGGTTGGCACTAAGTTATAAAATCCTTCTACCTTATGGGTACCCGGTATAAAGACCATGAGTCACGGATTACACAAGAGTAACTGCCGTGTACATAGAAGTGTACTCAATAGTACAATGTATAATGGATCTACAATATACAATACACCCTATATAACAGTTGTCTCTCCTTCAGCAATAGCGCTAGGTACTCAGGTTTAGCACAAGACAACCAAGAACCAGCTAAACAAAGTCTAAAAGGCTTAACAAAATCTTCTCCCCTCCGACTTCCTGATCATTGCAGAGCTCTAAACGGCAATATTCAAACCAGTCAGATTCACGTATATAGCTACACTCAAGCTACTAATCTATCTCCTTGACAAGCACACTATAGCGGACTCAGGTCTCTTTTCGAGATGATAAGCAGGTTTGATATTAGCCCAATAAGGGTTTCCTACATCATGGAGTCGTAGGCAACCGTGCTGCATAAATTAAGTCATACCGAATGGGGCGATGTAAAACATGCTATGACACGTCACTGTCTGGTCGGTATGCACTCTAGCAGGCTATTAACTCCATACATTGACTTTTTTAGATGCTGTAGGAATGACGAGGAGGATAGGTGAATAACCTATTCTGCCCATAACTCTTCAGATAAAGGTTAACATTTATAAAACTTAGAAAATCCACAATAAATTATTTTTCAAACTAATTTCTATAGAGTTTTTAAGATATAGCGATTCCGATTAAACATGTCAAAAATTTTACTTAGACAATTAATAACAACTATGAATCCCTTGTTTTATAATTAGTAAAATAACCCAAAAAACGATTAAATAAATTGGTTGGTCTCGATTCGAGATATAAAAGTAACTAAAATTTTTTGTTTCGACTTTAAATGTTTTATTTTCTAAAAGTAGGTAATCTAAACCTAAACCTCTCAACCA
Source organism: Drosophila pectinifera (assembly GCA_008042775.1). NCBI lineage: Eukaryota > Metazoa > Arthropoda > Insecta > Diptera > Drosophilidae > Drosophila > Drosophila pectinifera. Next base: position 18,714 of record VNKC01003126.1, read on the forward strand.
TTTCCCAAATCGGATTAGTTTCAAGGCTCTAGCATTTTGATATGAGAGCTCGTGAACCAACATTCTTCTGCACTGTAGAACTTTTTTGCAAATTCGGCCATTACTTCCAAAAAGTTGTTAATTGTTCCTAGTTTATAATTTGTCAAGTTTTGTTGCGTATCTCGGAGGTCGTCGAGCAAAATATATCCCATTATCACGGCTGTAGGTTTATCTAAATAAATTTTAATTTGCGCTTTAACATGATATTAAACTCGTGTTATCAGAAAAAGTGTGACCATCAATGTTGCATACCAAACATTTTCATAGATGGAGCCGCATTCCCTGTTGAAGCTGCTTGTCTGTAAAATCAAATGCAATGAAAAAATAAACACAATTTAAAAGCTCTCAAAATTTCGATAAAAAGCATAGACCCATGCAATTTTTGGAATGAATTCGAATCAGTTGAGCTTGCAATTCGTGTTTTGTAATGTGAAGTTGTGAAGTTTTTGTAATTTGGTGTTAAAGTGTTTAATTTAAAATGAAATCTTTTTTTGAAAAGGTATACAATTAAGATCCACCTAGTTCCACCTTGACTTGTGGAATTACAAGCAATGTATTATTTTTTACCAAGAAAAGTGGTCGCTTGGACCATAGAGAAGTGGTGTATCATAGCACTGAACAAATTTTATACCCGTTACAAAAGTTATTTTAACTTAGTGCCAACCGAAAATGTAAGTAACAAACAGAAAGAGATGTCTCCAGCCTAAAGTTTATTTGATTATGCTCAGCAATATCAGCCGATTTATCTGTGTCCTTCTGTCCTATAGTTTGTCTATCCATATGATTATGATCAGCAATATCATCCTATTTAGCCATGTACGTCTGCCCGTCCGACAGATCTCAGAGACTATAAGAGCTAGTGCTAAAAAATTTGGTGACAATATTTTTATGATTTTATAACGCACATCAAGTTTGTTCTAAATTTTAGCCTTGATTTCGATGAAATAAACAAAAAAATGGATTTGAGTATAGTCGCATGAAAATAGCAACAGGCTTTATAATAAAGTTGCAGCCTAGTATCTATGCCGAAAATTAGGGATTACGACGTCCCAGAATGCTCGTTCAGTTAAACCGCATGCTTTTCGCGAACTCCTCTATTATGTGATTTACATTGGTCAATAAATCGTGGCCTAGTTCACTAATAATTTCTGTCGGTTGGTTTTTCAGAAACATTATCTAAAAATTTTTAATAACTCCTGATCAGAGAAACTCTTTTAAGAAAGCGTCATCATTATTTTTACTTGATATGGGAATAAATAGAATTATATATCTTCATTTGCTACAATCATAACAAATTAATATCATTTATTTCACAGGCTGACTTTTTATGGTCAATTAAAGCTGAGAATGAAACAGTTGAACATTTAGGAAGTGGCGAACAAAGGGATACTTTGGAAAAAAGTTTTTACATATTACAAGAGGACTATGCAATTGCTAGGACATACAGATGTGTGGCCAACAATACGGTTGGTTCAGGAGCATTCTGTGAGATTGAAGTAGCTGGTACGTATATAATTATATTATTATCATGTTTTAATTTATATCTGAATATATAAAATGGTGCTTTTACATTTTACATATTTATTTATAATTTTTTGGCATAAATGTTACTTATACGGAACTTTGAGAATTTTTGAGTCCAAGCATGCTTTTTCAATTTAGTTTCGTTCGCTCTCTCTAATGTATGTAGTGTTGTTTTGTAATTTTCTGTAATATTTAGATATAAAACATGTGAAGATATTCTTTTCTAATATACATATCTCGGTTGCACTTCGGCAATCGTTTTCACCGCGAAATTTGTTACAACGCTTGCACCGATCATGGAGTTTTATATACAAGTATTTATTTTTGGCTTGCAGTAAACTGCAAACATACTTCTAAAATGCTAAGTGCTAAAATAAGTGTAACTAAGAATTAGCCATGCGAGATGATTAATACTAAATATTAGAGGTCTCAAGTTGATTTTATCTGTTATATATTCAATGGAATCTTTTAATAATATTACAGTATATATTAAACTATATTTTGATCATAGTTCGTTCGGACAGGGTTTATGTAGGACAAGGTTGGATCTTCAAATTGGCATTTGAATAGAATGAAAAAAAAAACGATTGAATCTCAAATGAGCCGCGATATCAAGATAGCACAGCATGACTCCTCTGTTTATATCGGGGCGCCCCGACAACAGTCGCTCCCGCGACTTTTTTTCCCATATGAAAGGTATGGTGTAAAGAGACAGGAAAAAGTCGCTATTACAGAGCAATAACGATTTCACACAGTATTTTCTAAAAAATATGTTTGGTATTCAGTATTTTTCTTCAGGTTGAACCGGGTTTTTTTTAGTGCGATGAAATCAGATGTGGAAAAATGAAATGGATGGACGCAAGCGAAAAACGATGTGGACGAAAATGTGAAAAACGGTGACTTCGGAGTCTTCACTTCTCTGAATTCCTACAAATTTTCTTTGGATTCTATGGCAGCGACTGTTGGTCTTGCGCCTCTCCAATGTTGACTGATATTAATAATGAAAATTAAATGAACAGCAGAAGCCAACTTTTCCAACTCCCTCCGGAGACAGACTCCTACACCCGAGGTCACTATTGCCATACGGGGGGCTCCGGTTTTGTTTTTGCGATTTGCGTTTACATACATATGTTAAGCAAAATGTTGGTGCTGCCAACTCAAATATGAATGCTGCAGAAACTCATCATACAATGAAACTGTTTTTCATAACACATTTGTTTCATCCGATTTCACTTAAATTTCTAAAAGTTTTTATGTCAAATTCATTGTCTTTAAAATTTAAATTACAACTGTTGCTTAGTAATACATTTTTTATGGTATTCGAAGGCGAAAATGGGCGTGGCCAAATTCTATAACAAACCTGATCTGCGTGCAACAGATAAAAATGTTGTCTCCAAATTTGGTTGCACTAGCTCTTATAGTCTCTGAGATGTGTCGGAAGCTGATCAAGAATATATATACTATATATTATAGGGTCGGAGATGCCTCCTTCAGCGTGTAACATACATTCTCCATTGGCCCTAAGTTATAATACCCTTGAACCATACGGGTACCGGTTATATTAAATTTACTTAATTTAATTTTTTTAATGAATTGATCTTCAATTTATATATACTAAAAATTATAAAGTCTCATGTGTAAAAAATTTGACTATTTGACTTTCCTAAGCTATCAGTTCTTCAATATATTGCTGAAATGTTATAATTGTGGCAGAATTTGTTTTTTCTCCATCAGCCAAATTTGAAAACAATATTAAAACTTTACATCTTATACTAGCAATTCTTAGGCGGCTTCCCTCGCTATTATAATAATATACCTTGAGAAAGTATTATAAATTTGGTCAGTCGCTTATGAGCGGTGCGACAGAGACCGGACAAAGAAATTTATTGACCCTCGGGACCACTGGTTTAGAGTGCGATCGCCGTATTTGTAGCGCTTTCTTTACGGTCAAAGGTGCACGTTGATCGGTAAAATGGAAAATTCGCATTTCCCACTATTCCAAAGTAATTTAATGTGCTCTTTGTGGCCAGCCGATTTTAAGCAAGCCTTTAGCCGAAGGTGACAAGTTTTAGATTGCGCAAGCAGATCTAATATAAGAGAAGGAAGCCGTAATTAACTGCTTTCGTTATATATATATATTAATATTTTTTTGAAACCCGATATAATAAAGAAAAAGATTGAGTTTGGATTTTTTATCCGCTTTCCAGCTTCTTTATTCAGATTGTCGGTATGGACTAACTCGCGTTCTTTATCTTTACATAGCGGATCCCAATGGATTTCGGGGAATTTTTTTTCTGGGTCCAAGCTTCTTGGATTTGTGTATGAAATGCGCGAGAGACTGAAGTGTCATATCAGCGAATTTATTTGGTGGCATAAGTTTACAATTAAGAATTGCTAATGGATACGTTACTATATACGTATATAATATATATATACTGAACCGACTTTTTTAGAGCATTTTTCTACGAATGACCTTTTTTTCGACAAGAAATGGCAATAGATTTTCTACAATTAATAATTTAAAGTTCAATGTGGTTTATTATCGGATCGAAAAGGCAGAGCAGAAAAGTGAACTAATGGAAACACACCTGCACAACCTATCAAAACGCATCTCTGATATCGGGAACAATACATTTATAATAATTTTTTTAGGTATATTATTTTTACGGTGGGGCTTGGGAATTGCTCGTATCTCATATTTCCCATACCGTGATATACAGTGGCTCACAGCTTATTTCAACCAGCGCC
>VNKC01003127.1:0-25912 GCA_008042775.1 Drosophila pectinifera
TTTTTATATCATAACTTTTGGAAAAATCAAACTTAAGAATAACGTTTATATGGCCAAAACAGCCTTGAAAACAGCGATTCGGAATATATATGGCATTTGGCTGTCGTTCCATTTTTGGCCAAAATATGCTCTCTAGAAGACCTCAAGTATTCGCATTTTAGAGTCAGCTATTTAATACCCTATTTTTTTGGACAAGTCACAGTTAAAAATAACCATAACTAAGCCAAAACGGCCTTAATTTCAATTCGGAAAGCTTTTCTGTGGTAGTTTTTAGTTGGTTAATTAATCTGCATATTCAGATTCGGAATTATAAAAAATAAATTTTTTATCAATTTTTGACAATTTTAATGATGTAACCCCTTATCAAATTTTGAAAAATTGGCCAAAATTTTATTTTCAATTTTATTACATATTTTATAGCTAAATAATCGGAATTTTAACGGCGAATCGGAATATATATGGCATTTGGCTGTCATTCCATTTTTGGCCAAATTATGCTCTCCAGAAGACCTCAAGTATGCGGATATTTGGGTCCTTAAATTGGCATTTTTATATCATAACTTTTGGAAAAATCAAACTTAAGAATAACCTTTACATGGCCAAAACAGCCTTGAAAACAGCGATTCGGAATACATATAGCATTTGGCTGTCGTTCCATTTTTGGGCAAAATATGCTCTTCAGAAGACATCAAATGCGTATTTTTGGGTCATAAAAAAAAATAAAAATAACCATAACTTGGCCAAAACAGCCTTAATTTCAACTCGGAAAGCTTTTCTATGTTAGTTTTTAGTTGGTTAATTAATCTGCATATTAAGTTTGGAAATAAACAAAAATAAACTTTTTATCAATTTTTTACAATTTTAATGATGTAACCCCTTATCAAATTTTGAAAAATCGGCAAAAATTTTATTTTTCATTTTTCTAGGTATTTTATTGTTAAATAATTGGAATTTTAACGGCGAATCGGAAAATATACGACATTTGACTATCATTTCATTATTGGCCATAATATGCTCTCCAGAAGACCTCAAATATTCGCATTTTTGAGTCGACCTCTGAAAACCCTAATTTTTTGGACAAGTCAGAGTAAAACATAACCATAACTAAACTTAGTTTGGAAATACAAAAAAATGAAGAGGACTTAATGGATGAAGGATGTTCGAGTGATTACTGAGAAACTTCAGTAACGGTTTTGGATATGTCATATTTAATCAAGAATCTAAAAGATTAAATAGGGATATAAGGAAATATGTCTACTTTAAGGGATATTAAAGTTTTCTTCAATTATATAAATATATTAACTTATATGAAAACTTCTTAATGATTTATTTCTATTTGAATTCTTTGCTAAGTTTTCTATGTGACATTTTTTCCTCAGTGGAAAACTGTGGTCTTTTGCCAAAGCGAATTCTTCTTCCGTCAATTTCTTGTGCAAACTCACAATTGAATTTCCCATTGCGGCCACAAGTTGCACGGGCTGCAAAATTAGTTGACCATGCACTCCAGCGGCAAACAGTTGGCCCTGAATCCTGTCGTCGCCCAGCTCCTGCTCCTGTTCCTCCTCCCACTCTCTGCAGATGGGAATGCCGGCTCTAACTTGGGCCTGAGTCGGCAGAAACGCTTGGCCATCTTCAGTGGCAGCGGAACCAACAAGGTTGGTGGCCATCGATCCATCGAGTTTGGCATTCGGACCGCCTAATTGTTCTCCCCCAGCTTGTCGCCGGCATTGCCTTCCCCATCAAACAGGAGGACACGGTGCAGTCCGTGTGGGGTTTCATCAACTACCAAGCCCAGTATGTGCCCACGCCAGTCCCAATTTTCTGGTGGACCTTCTGGAATACCACGACATTTGTTTCCACGGCCAGGCAGGCGCTGCTCCAGGACGACACCCGGCTTTGGCTGTACGACGTCGTGGAACAGGGCTTGGAGAGGTGAGTGATTGGATCAGTTCTGGTCGACAGCCATCCATATGTTTACTTAACAGGTTTGCTGGTCCCAAGGCAGGAGCCTGTCTGCTAAGGACCATCTGCGATATATCCCAGCTGCCTTTTGAACACAGCAATATATTCAGCGAGATCCTTAATGCTGTGTTCGTGTGAGTACCAAGTATTAGGTTCCTTTATAAAGAAATCTCATAAATTGTAATATTTTATGTTCTGCAGACCATCTTTCGATAATGTTCCCGAAAAATACTTACATGCCCGGAATGCGGGTAAAGCTGGTGCTGATTGTTCGAGAACCTATAGTGATTGCAGCAAGAAGCTATGGAACCGACTCATCCAACTGGCTAAGATTACCATTTAATAAAAGTTTAAAATATTCAATAAAACCTGAGAAAGTCTTACAAAAATATTAAATATATATTCTAACAAAAATTATAGCGGATTCAAGGGGAAATTATAAAATAATACATTGCCCATATTTTTATTCTTATTCTTAAATTGAGCTATATATTCTTTTAAAATTTTCATTTAGAATTAATGACACAGAAATTGTGCTTTGTGTACTTTGTATGCCAAAAAATAATATATTTCTTAATTATAAATTTTTTAGTTAAATTAAAACTTCACCTAAAGGTCCATACTATGGGGAATGTAGCATTTGTATGTCAAAAAATTATATATTTCTTAATTAGATATATTTTAGTTAAATTTAAACTTCTCATAAAAGTCCATACTTTGACTACTACTATATATAGGGGCAGTAGACTTTCAGCTACTTTAAATATCAAATATTCTCACTAAATTCAAGGAGTTCCTCCAACAAAACTTCCCATTAAGTGTGTTTAACGCTCTTCACTTAATCGCTTACCACACATACCTGGAACACACCAGCGACATCCATTTAAATTAGTTTTTGGAAAATTTCGGTGCGGTTTCCTCCTGTTTGTCTTTTTCGATTCGCGCTGCTGGTATTTTTTATTGTTTGCCTCGCTTTATTTTTGTGGGGCGGGTGCTCTCGTGTGAGATTTTTACTAATTTCCAACCAAGTTGAACTGTAAACAATGTCAGCGCAGAAACCAAATGAAAACAAATGCAGCTAACAAAGCACCAAGGGGCAAGGACATGACGGGATCCTGGGGGTCTCCTGGTACAGTGGTACTAACGAACAGCAGTCGTCGTGGTAGTCGTCGCAGCAGTGGCAAAATTTTGTAGCAGGCAAAACATTTGTCAAATGTAAATTAGCCAAGAAGTGTGTGTGGGCCAGGGGGGGGAGTGAGAGGTTCTAGCTGCGGTTTTTTCTCCTACCAATGGCAACGACATTGTGGGCCAGGGGCGAGGCAAGAAGCGGTTCTGGGGGCGGCTCTGAACGGGTGTTCGCCTGGTACAAATCGCATAAAATCACACTTAATGCCCGCAGGCAACATGCAGCATGTAAAAAGTGCAGCGAGGCGTGAATGTCGCTGGCACACACAAACTTCTGCATGTGTTGCAGGACACACACCAACAAGGACAGACACTGTGGAGAAAATCACTGCCTAAAAGTAGAGACTTCGAGGGAAGTCTTAAAAACGAGAAAAGCTGCTGAAAATCGATTTAGGAAGCTGTGTATGTTACTATTTCTCTCTTTAAAGTTCCCTAAATATTACTCTAAGCTAAGGTTTAATTTATATTAAATTCCTAGGTTACCTGCTATTTCTCTGAGTGCATTACCACACACACTAGCAGGCCGGAGCATTGGTGCAATGTTGCAGCCGAACGCAAATGCGGAAGCATTAACATGGTCGCACCCCCAGCCTTCGACTCCACCTTCTGCTGGCGTCTATTGTTCGCAATTATCATGGAACGCAAAAGGCAATGCTTAATTTTTGTTATCTGAAACTTTTACTTTGCCTCGCTGCATATTCACACCTCCCGCACTCCCCACTGCCCCCCCGCCGAAAAAGTGATAACAAAGTACGAGTCAAACTTTAATAAGCGCAATTTCTGCTCTTCGTGTCGCTCGCGTTGCGGGGGCGGGGGCGGGGGCTGGGGCTGCTGGCGGTCCACACGGCGTATGAGCAATTTGCATTTGTTTGCGCCACGTCCTTTTTGCTCCCTTTGGGTCCCCAACAAAGTTCCAGGCGATGCTCTCAAGTGAATTTTATCGCAGCCAGATACCAAACAAAACAAGGCATCTGCATTTGTATGCGAGGTGGATCCTTAAGCAAATTCAAGTTATAATTAAATTTTGGAAAATCCAAAAGGGCAGATGACAACTGAAAAAGAGAATTTGAGGAAGCCAGTTCCTTGGATTTATGTGAAAAAATTACAAAGAGCAGAGAAAGGATTTTTTGAAATACTAAAATTATTAGGCCTTATTTAAATAAAAAGGTATTTAAACAATTAAATAAGTAGGTACACTTGTTATATTTGTAATATCTAATTATCTTGCTATTTAAAGATCGGCTTACAAATGTGGCACATGTTTATTTTCGAAGAGTAAATCATGATCTTTGGCTTAGTAGCTCTCGGCTCAAGTCATTGACTCTACAAATACTTAACACCCAAGTGTGATGTGATGTTCATTGAACTTCTTCTAGATCCACAGCGTAACGGGAACTGCCTCGGGAATCGTCATGGGATTGCTACAGTTTCTACAAACCAAATATGGGACAGTTGGCAAAGGTAATTAACACCTAGAGGGAATCACTCACAAGAAATTAGCAAAATGTGCGCTGCAACATATTTTTCCTTTGCCCGGCGAGCAGCCAGTAGAACTTTCTCGGTTGTCATAAGCCCGAAACGGTTTCAGTATTTTAATTATGTCAAATTCACGCAGCCACTGCTGCTGTTTTGAATACCCTTCCTCTAAAGAGGGTATACCTACTTAAAGTCTCTTATTTATTTACTAAGATCTAGTTTTAAAAAGGAAAAATATGAGAGATGGTAACTGTGATAGATGAGCATTTAAGTATGTGTAGGCTAGAAGACTTCCTTCTGTAAATAAGGCTAGGGAAGTATAATCTTCGGCCTGGCAAGACTTTCTCCCGGTCTCGTTGTAGCTATTTCCGTCGCCATTTCTCTTGTTGCTGCTGCTTCTGTTGTTATTGCTGGCTGGCAAATGTCAGCAGCCAATTAGGGAGAGTGAGCGAAAGGATGTGCCGCTGCGTCTTCGTCATCGCCATCGCCATCGCCATCGTCGTCGCGAGTCAGTCAATGTCACTTCGCTGCTGCTGCTGCTGCCCCACTCAGAGTCCCCAACTCCCCAGCCAGGACAGGCCAGGTCAGGGGAGGGCAGAGAGCACTGTGTGCACGGATGGATATTCGGATGCCAATGCCACTCCAGCGCCTGTCCACACCCCCAGAACGCCTTGCTTGGCCTTGTCATCATTTGCATAAGAAATTTATCTCAATGAGTAGCTAATTGGGAAATTGTGACATGCCCGCTCCTCACTCCTCACTCCTCGTCCTGCTTCCGCCCCATCCGCAGGACCTCCGCGCGCCCCAGTTCCCCTAAGTCAACAAAAGGGCTGCGCAAATCCATGGCACGTTAGTTTTATTGCACTAATCCTTGAATTAATTTAGGGAGACGGCGAGGAGAGCGAAGCGCTGATGCCGAGAGTCTTAGGATTTTAAAATTAAGACTAGGCGTATTGGCTTTTATAATGGGGGTCATACGGATAGGTTTCATTATTTTTAAACATATAATTATACTTCAGAATATGCTAAAGTAATCAGCCTTATAGATGAAACAGTTTAATAATTTTAATTAATACATATAGTTTTCTGTAATATTTTAAGGTTTAAAATGATAAACCTATTCATAAACATAATATGAATTATTTTGATACGAATTTTTAAAACAAAATGTACAATATTCTACCTGACTCCTCCTTTAAATAAGAGATTTGGTAATGTATTTTTACTGGGACTTTCTAGCCTCCAAGTCGAGACTCTATTCACTTGCCCTGGTCTGTCTGATGTGCGGCAATCAGCGTTTGACTAACTAATTGCGTATACGCTATGCTCTCCCTGCCATATCATAGACGGTTTAATTTAGACACACGGTCTCTCACCCAGGCTTACCCAAAGCCCACATACACACAGCCACAGCCGATCATGGCCACAAACTGAATTGGCTAACTGAGCTCATTAGCAGCCGCTGTCAGGCTCTATATTCCTATCTACCGTCGGCGGGCCGTCGTCCCAACCAATCACATATTCGATAATGCGAGGCAAACCAAATGAAATTAATTGCACATTTTAATTGACAACGCATCAAATCAATTTGCATGCCAGTCACTCCAGCCCGCTGCCCGGCCGGACCAGCCGGACCAGACCATCGATTAATGAATGAATGAATGTGGAATACAGATGGACGGAAGTGCAGTCGTGGCTGGATTTCCTCCCAGGTCCAGGGGTCCTTTTGGCATGCATAATGAGCCAGGTGCGCATTTTGTGGGGTCCTTGACTGCCAATAAATTATCCTGGGTGCGCTAATCTCATCTATATTGTTTGCGCCGGCCAATCGAAATGGATGAAGGCCCCATAACTTACCACACCTGTCCGGTCATTTTAATATTAGCCGTCAAATTAATGCCTTGCCTGCCGAACACGTTGAATTGTAAATTGTGAATGGTCAATATTCCTAAGTAATTAAATTGGCTTGCACTCTGACACTGAGCTGGCAGCCAAAGTGTTTATTTGCGAGTAAATGCAACACATTCGATTTAAGAGTGAGTATTTATTTATTTTTGCAAACAGCAAAGGGGTTTTATCTTTCTTTTTTTGACACATTTCCACCTGGCAAATGTATAAGCACACCTATAAAATGTTCAATAAATAATGAAAATAAATATAAATGTTTACAAAAAGGCCACAGAATTTATTGGAATTAAATATTGTAATTTTTGCATTATTACAAAAAGGGAAAAAGAATATAAAACTAAGTCGGAGGCTTATAGTTTTATAAATGTCCTTATATAAAAAACAATCTAATTAAGTTAGTGCATAGGTTAATAGTTTTCCTCTCATTTTGCATTTTAATTATCTTAATATGAGCTGACTAAACTTGGTTGAGAGTTCAATTAGTTGAAGCTGCCTGAATGAATTTATTTTCATTTTTGCCGTTCCCCTATTAGGTGTCACTTGCAATGACAGTTTTGCACTTTTCCAGGGTATTTTAAAATTAATTATAATGGCTAAAACCCCCTCACCCGTGCTCGAAAAAATAACAAAGTCCAAATGAGAAAATTAAACTACAACCACCAAAAAACATCAACGAGAACAGAATGTTGTATAAGTCTGGGTTGTCAGCAAATTTAACAAATTAAAAGTGTGGTCTGGAATTAACTAGCAACTAGGAATACCTACTATAATATATATTTAATTAAATTATATTATATATCATTAAATATTATACTATATATTTATTTATTTAGTGTAATCCTGTGTTTTATTATTTTTACTTATTCCTTCAAAGGAGTTCTGTATTTAAGCGATTGCTGTATACTCCTGCAGCCGCTGTACAGGGAAAACATGAAAATAATGCGAAAAAGGAGTAGCGGTGGCTGCCAGGAAGAGAGGTAAGGTCCTTGGATCAGGGTTGGGAAGGAGTTGACCTCTCATTGCAGCAATTCAACGCACGGCAACATAATTAATACTTGATTAAGGCCGAGACACGAACCCAGCTCCGAGTGTGTGTGTATTTAACTATGCGAGAGGGGTATGTAGTCTGCTATATATACGGCAAGGAGGTGAATGAGTGACACAAAGTTGTTGGCCAACAAACGCTTAAAGTTTTGCGGCCAATGTCCAACTGGGAATTCCTCTCCTCTCTGGCTCTAATTCGCAATTATTCTCGAAGCTCATCAGTTGCGTCTCCACATCCTAATTGCTAAAAATTACACCTGGAAAATAAACTTGAAGATATTCCTGAGTTAGAACCTTTTTTTAATTAATATAATTGATCACTAGGAATTATTATACTATTTCAAGTCAATAAAAATAATGCTTAAAGCTTAAAAGTGTTTAAAAGATTAAAGAAAACTTTCTTCCAAAGATATAAATGTCAAAACAAAATGTTTTCTGATTAGATGGTAAATATTATGAAAGAAAATTAAAAGTAAAGGAAAACTAAATTTAATTATTACTAAAGAGATATATTTCTATTTTGTATAATTAATATTACTTGCCTCTATAAGTGTATTTAACAAATTTTCAGAATCTTTGTCTCCATGTACGGACTTGAGAAGGTCCTGAGATATATCCTACAACCAAATACCTCCCAGATACCTGTGAGTGTGTGCACCTTAATGTCCTTGTATGCGTTCACGTAATTTATGTTTTTCAACTTAATTAAAGTTAATTTTTAATGCGGCTGCGGTGGGCGACAGGTTACCTCGGGGGGGCGTGACAAGTGCATCAAAGGCTGCCGCAAACATTTTAACACCACTCGGCATTTTCATGCCGGTGACATTAAACAGCTGCAGCCCCAGCTGGAACTTTTGTCAGGCAACGAGGTCAACAATGGCCACAGGATCCCAGCTATAATTTTGTCCTGCCTAGGTTTGCTTTTCCCTTTTTTTGCTCCTCAGCTGTTTAATAAAAATACCAATTAAATGCACGCTGCTGATTGCAGGACGCACAGGCGGCAGAGGCAGCGAAACACTCTCCCCCAAAAATCCTGCAAATGGCACATAAGTTAATTATAAATTACAAATGGCTACAGCAGCGAATAAATATCATCAGCAGCCGCAAACACTGTAAGCTGTGGAAAAATACAAGCGAAAGATATAGCGACTTTTCTTTACCCACGATTCAGACTCGTTTATTTAATGAATATTTATTAAGCCTCACTTTGTCTTTCTTTTTATTTTATGCATTATTTACCCCACCGAAGTATGTTCTGCTGGCAATCAAAATATTAAAGAAATTAAGTAATTTATAATTTAATTGTATATTTGGCCTTAAAACCCTTCGAACTTCAATGCCTTTGAAATATTTTTGCTACTGTGTCTTTATTATTGTTTTAGGCAATCAGTCAGTGAAGAGGCTTGTTTTCATATCCATTTCAATCTCGGGTCTTGATTATATTGCATAGCTTAGAATAATAAACAACGAGAGGCACCCACGTTCCATGCATAAATATCATCAAACATCGTCCGTGTATGGAGAAATGCTGTCGAAGCTCAGGGGGCAGTGGCTGTGCATGATTTGTTCGCAGTTCTCCTCCCGCAAGTGCGGCATGTGCCGCTGCTCGTGCTCGTCCAAACTGCAATTAAGAGCGGTATAATTTAAGCATACGTGGCAGCCGAGAGCACTCACGTAAATACATATTTCAATAGCTTAAACAGAAAGCCCTGCCCATGATCGCCGGCCAGAGCGGTGCAGTAGGCCTTCAGGACGCAGGCCCGCCCGTCTAGGCCGCTCCGATCGATCAGCTCGTGGAGCAGTTCGTAGGTGTCCCTGCGGAAGGGTCGGTTCTCCCGCTTGACCAGCACCGGGGTATTGGCCCGAAAGCCGTAGCCGTGAGCCCACACAGTCGGCGACTTGATTATATTGTTTTTGGCATTAACTCGAAACTTTAAAGGAATTGGAAAACGGTCACTGGCAGTTAACACGGAGAAGGAGCAAGAACAAGGAGTTGTTATATTAACTATCTCAGCTTTACCAAAATATAGTTATATATCCATATATATATATATATATTCATATATTCATTCAAAGTTCATACTTTAACTATAATTTAATCAGTGAGATAATAATATAAATTAGCTCCAGTTAAGACTCCAGTTAGGACTTGAAGTGTTACCCACAAATATACGAGTGGTCTCTATTATATCCAGATATCGCTTGGCTCGACTGTGAGTTGCAGTGGCATTCCGATCTTGACCTGCCACCAGGGTGACTAAAGTGAGAAGAAGAACCCAATGAACCGACACCATTGAAACCGCTATAAGAACTCAACTAAGAGATCAGAGATCCATAAAACTGTCACAAAGAGATGAGCTTCCAGTAAATAATGAAACTGGTTTTAGGTTTCTTCTTAGACTTATCAGAATAATGCTAATTGGTGCCCCACTCTACTCGACTTGACCCAGTTTATAGAGCGTGTGTTATAGACTCACCTGAATATTAGTTTGAGTAGCTTGAAGAGCATGCCGCTTTTCTGGGAGGGCTTATCCACGTCGTTGATGGCCGTGCAAAAGGACTTCAGCATGCAAGCCCGGCCATCGAAGCCATGACTTGACAGGGAATATATATTATATATAATTTATTTAGATTAATATAAGAACTCACCCATCCAGGGCAGATTCCAGCTTGGAAAAGAGATCCCTCTTAAAGAGGCGAAAGAACACGGCGTTGTCCTTTTTCTGCTCCTCGATGGAGGGGAAGGGATAATTGGTGCGGAAGCCGTAGCCGTAGGCATACAGCGTGTTGATTTTCCACAGATTGTTCTTGCCGTTGGTACGCCACTGTGGGGGCAGGAGGGTATAGGGGATGGAGGATGAATAAGATATCCTTGCGATTGGCCGCCAATTAAGACGGGATACAGCTTACGCACCGACATACGCGACCCCTTGCTGAATTGGAGATATCGCTTGCCGCGCCGCAGTATCCTCGTGGCATTGCTGGAGTTAGAGTCATGTTCCAGGTCGCGGCCATGGTCGGGGCTGTCGAAGTGCATGTCACGCATGTGGGGCGCGGTGAGGGTGGTGGTGGTGGTGGCGAGACCCTTGAGAGTGTCGGGGGGCGGTTGGAGCGCGGACAGGACCGCCAGCTGCACAATCAGCAGGGCTGCCACTGACAGGGGCGTCATGTTGCTGATTTTCCACTAATTAATACTTTAAACGGTCGATTCACTGGCGTTACTTGCTGCTGATTCCCTGGTCCACATGGCAGTGTGTCCGGTTCCAGCTCCCCTTGGTTACTGATACCAGCTCGGGTCCATTTAATCCGCCTGACATAAATACGAGACCCCAAAAGAGAAGCGCCAAGGCAAACAAACAAATAAACAAACAAACAAAGAATCCGTTCTTGATGGCGTTGCTTATTTATTTATTGCTCTGTGTGGCTCGGTGACATCTCGTGTCTTGGCCATTGCCACCCTTGCCACTCCACCATTTTCACTCCGGGCTGCTCAGGTATTCTAGTTTTGGTTCTGGACATGACGTTTACTTGTTAACACTTTTCTAGCATCTAGTGGACGGTTCTGAATGCTGCTGCTGCTGCTGCCACGGCTCTCAACTCTTGTTGACATCCACAATTTCCCCGTTTATCATTATAAATGGGGCCAACAAAGCGTTAAGGGAACGCGCTGTAAACACTTTGCAAAAACATTGCAAATTTGTGGGGAATACATAGTTTTGTGGGCTATTAAATACGTTTTTATTTAAACAAATTATGTGTACAAATATGCACGATTTTATGCTTAACACAAAGCCCTACTTTATATATAATTTCTGGGCATTATATTCTTAGGAATAGATTAGTAGAAACCATATAAATATTTCTAGATACAAACTAGTACCTTTTTAACTGTCTTGAACTTGTAAATATTTTTATATTTATTGTTTTAATATTTATTGTATTTATATATTATATATTTATATATATTTATTTAAGCAACATTTCACGCTAGAATCTTAGAATCTTTTACAGATATTTTGATATTTGAACTGCTAGAAGTAAACTTTATAATTATAATTTGGTATGTAAATAGTTTCATCAATTTCTTAAGTGATATTGTTATTTTTCCTCTTTATTTCCACTTACTAATAATTACTTTAATAAGTAATAATCATTATTAAGTACACACATCTTATTTAGACCCAAATCCTTACAATTAAATAGTCATTAAGAACATCCAGTTATGGAAGGCCTTAAATTAAAGGCACAAACCCATGGGCCATCGGCAGTTTATCGTTTCATCAGATAGAGAAATCTGCCCATGGTCAGCTCGTAGATTTATTCCAGCTCATATTTCCGAGTTGGTCAACACTCCCCCTCCGGGCACTTAATTTTCACTCAGAACTCAGGACTTCTGTGCAGTCTGGAAAGTATATCCTGATTGAATTCAGTTTTCGGTACAGCGACAAAGAGACGAGCCGAAGAAAGTTTGTCAAACGTATTTTTATTTCGTTTAAATTGCACTCCCGTGGAGGCTGGAGGCGGAGGAGGTGCTGGGATACATCAGTCAACGGGAGTCGGGTCCTTAGACACCAACAATTGTGCTCCTCCGCAAGGCGGGAGCAGCTGGGGCTAAGATATATGGAGTGCCATTTGTTAAACTAGCTCAACAAGTGCCCTCTGCCCCACGATTCCCTCCGCAATCGGAGAGGTGGACAGGCTGACATTTAAAAGAAATTTGACGTGAAACAGTTTTAAGTATCGGGAATTTATTAGGCATAATAATTCTTGGGCGGCGTGGAGTATTTTCCAAAGGCCAGTTCCAGCAGCGAGAAGTGACAGTTGTACCGAGTGCAGTCGGTCCTGAGACCCTCCCGATAGGCCTGATCATAGTGCACTATATCCGGATTCTCGTGGAGTTCCCGGGTGAAGAGTCTCTGCTTCGGCAGGCTGTTTAAATAGAGGAGAGTATTGAGTTTTTAGATATGAAATTCTGGAAATGGGGGACTCACCTGAATATAACGCGAAGCATCTCGCCTATCATGCCCATCTTGGTGCGCTGGAAGTACTGGCGACTCTCGCAGAGGGTCCTCAAGACGCAGTCATGTCCATTGTAGCCCATGCTAAGAGGAAATAAAGACAGATAATGATAAGAGGAGATACTTATTATTGGGACATCTGTGCTGAATCCTCTCCTGCAATAAGCCATGTGTTAGGACTTCAGTTTTCAGAACTCAACGCACTTATCGACAAAGCTCTCAATGTGTCGGTAGATGGCTCTCCGGGACCGGCGCCGCAGGACAGCCGGGGCCACGGGATGCGTGGCGAAGCCGTGCAGATGCTGCAGCACCCAGGAGGTATTGGGCAGGTCGTAGGCCACTCCCCAGTTGAGGCCGAAGCTGTTGTAGCCGTAGTAGGGGTTGCCAATGATGCCCACGGTGAAGCAGACGGCAACCTGATCAAGGACAAAGTGACAAACTGCACTCCAGACAAGGAACGGAGAACGGAGGACGGAGGACGACTCCGGATGACACATACGGATAAGGAGGAGCCCTCGGGAAAGCTGAGATAACGCCTCTGACGACTGAGCGGCCGCAGCCAACGTTGGTGGAACGGCATCGAGAGTGCGGATGTGGCCAGAGAGGTGGACGTGGTCGCGGTCGTGGCTGCGTCCCTGGCTGTGGATGGAGTGGAGTCGTCTGCACGTTCCATCATAGTCATCAATGTTGGCGGTGGCCATAAATCATGGCTGACATTGCCCGGCAAGTGCGAGGGAGGCGGACCGAAGGAGGGCGTTGCATTTGTCGTGGCAATTAAACCGTAAATCAAAAACTTTGCTACAATTAAACGATAATTAAACAATACGGAGTGCGCGTAAATCATGGCAACAGCAACGTGGCACGTGCCACTCTCGGTGCAGCTCGGGCATCAACTGCCAGCTGCAGTGGAAACTGCAGTGCTCCCAGGCCAAGACAATGGATGGACGACTTTGGCACTGTGGCGGGCCAAAGGAAAATGGCCAAAGTGCAAATGTGTCAATTGTCAGTTAACGTTTAGAATGCTCTTCAGACACTTGCAGCAGTCACGTTTACAATAAACATGGCACAGGCCCAAGAGGGCCCCGGACAGGTGCTGCAACTTAATTGAATTGCCTGCACCGGCACCTCCGCCACCTCCGCCGGCGGCAGCTCCTCCTGCACCTGCACCTGTACCTGTCGATGCCATGCGAAAGGTCGAACTGCCTGTGCAAAGTCAAAGATGCGATGACAGAGATCGATGGGTTGGCTGGGAGTTCAGGTTGGCAAACTCTCCCACAGAAGCACCTGGCAGTATTAGTTAAAACCTCAAGTTAATTAAACTGAGAGTGAAATGGTTGGTTGGTTGGTTGGAAATGGTTAACAAGTTGTCACTCTTTATAATTAAGTTCAGGCTTAACTATAATATTATATACTTTCAAATACTATCCAGCTATTCTAGCTATAATGCCCAATCTAATGTGAAACAACTAATCAAAATACCTCTGCCTGATTTGAATTCTATCGGGGATTACCGCTGGATGATTGTGGCAGGGTTATTCTATGAACTTTAATTTCCAGGGAATATACAATACATATATAAACGTAGACCAAGTCTGCGACTGTGGCGGCTGTCAACTTGAACAAACAAACAAACAACTTCATTAACCCCACAGGGCATACATGGCATACACAACGACAGCCAGATCCCGATCCGACACACACTCGAGCAGACATGTACGAGAATCTGCCCATATATCCGCACATATATATCGGATGGAGCCAATTGAGGCCAGGGAGGCGCTTAGCTGACCCATTAGAGGGAAAGGCGCTCGTAAACCAGAAGGAGCCGTGCCAAAAGTCAGTGGGAAAATTGCCGGGCATCAATTGTGGGCTGCTAAGCAAAACAGACAATCGAAAAGCGAAACCAATCGAGGGAAAACAATAATGAAACACAAGACGAGTGAGCACACACACAGGACACCGACGGACTCTCGACACGTGAGCTAAGGTCAAAACCAAGGCTAAATCCCAGAAGCCAAGGAAGGAGCCGGTGGAAGAACAGATATGGTAACTTTTTGACGGCCACTTGGAGCTTAGGCTAGGCCCTGGAATTGAGGCAGGAATTCGAAAAGGGGCCCCCAGTCCTTTGATTACCATGACAATGCCTGTCACTGTATCCGACGACTCCTTTCCTTGAATCTCTAAACAGAGAGAGAAATAACTTAGTTATTTTGTAACCAAAATTCATAGATTTAACTGCTAACTGATTTTAGAAGTTAACAAGAAAATGGTTAAATAAAGCATATTATTATTAGTTATATTTAATCAAAGGTACTTCCCTTTGTCCCTTCTAGTTTCCCAGTGTATCTGCGGGTGTATAGCTCCTTGATAAGATTTTTACAGATTGCAGATTGTTTAACAGGGACTCGCCACATAACTCTGCCCAATTACGGCCTAATTTGTTATGCATTTTTCGCTCTTCTCGCTCAAAGTTAAAGTTGCCGAAGACCGCAGCCTCAGACACAGACACAGACTCGTCCTCTGCGGATATTAAACTATTTCCGAAGCATACAAAAAGCCAATTTAAATGCTAATATAAAATACCAACATTTTATTATTATGCCAAGAGCACGCATCCCCGGCACCTCCGCCCCCTGGAGGGGCGCACAGGGCGTGGCAGGGTAGGGACAACGACCACTTCGGGTGCGAAGTTTCCTCGGTTGCACTGTGCGTGATAAGCCAAGTGGCTTGGCTGATTTTGGCACAGACACACCCCGCGGAGACTGAAGGCGACCTGCCACTTGAGCCGTGTAAAGTATCTACATACGAGTGGTAGCACATATCCTTTGGCTTTAACAATGCGATTCGTATATAAAAGGCTCTGGATAATCTTACCTAATACAAAGCTGTCAAGTATTTGAAAAAAGTTTAGAATAATTAAAGCTTTAAACAGCAAGATACTTGAAGTTATATTGTGTATATATTGGCTAGAAGGCAAAACTAACTATGCTTCATTTCCCTTAGAAAATCTCTTCTCTGCTAACAACTTTGTGTGAATTTTCACACACACACAAATCCACCTGGGATGGCCATTGACCGAGGGAGCCACCTGCCCTTCTCCACTCACCTGTCCATCATTGTCTCCAGGCGGCCGTAGAGCTCCCTTCGATGTCTGCGCTTGATTTGCGTCTTGGCCGACTTCTTGGTGGTCCAGCCATGGGCATTCTGCAGGACCCAGGTGACATTGGGCAGGTCGTAGGCAACGCCCCAATTGATGCCCAGGCTGAGGTACAGCAGGTTGGGGTTGCCGATGACACCGGTGGTCAGACAGACAGCGGCCTACACGTGTCCATTAAGAGGACTTATTGATTAACTTGTATTCACACAACTATATGATTTATGTACTTTATATTAATGTATATATTTAGTAGACTGTTGTTAAATTTAAGTACATTTCCTTTCTGTGCAGAGATGGGGCAACTTGTGCCACCGTTCGATGGTTCGTTGACTCACCGAAGCTGATGAACCCTGGGGAAAGGCCACAAAACGCTTGCCTCTCGAGAGTTTCCGCTGCGACGATGGGGCCGCATGTGGTGTCAGCTGGTTGAGGTCCTCCTGCTGCCGCTGCTGTTGTTGTGCTTCTTGTGCGAATGTGAGTCCTGGCGGAGTCAGCGTGACATTGTTGACTTTGCCGGCTTCGTGACTCGCCCCAGAGTGGGCCTGGCATTGGCCCAAGAGGAAAGCCGCGAAGAGCAGCAGCAGCAGCAGCTCCATAAGCTTTGGCCAAGTGGTACTCATCTTTCCAACTGATTCAAAGATTCGGCTTTCGATTTGTACCACATTTCGTTAATCTCTTTGTCTCAGCGTTCTATCAAATATGCCAGCTTGCTAATTGAATTAGAGCCCGGCCAACTGACCCCTTTCGGGCTAATGTCTTCTCCAAACAGCTGCCTGCAATGCGGCCAAGACACGCTCCCTCCGGACAAATTAAAGAGCCACGCCAACCGAATACTACTTGGTCACTGACTCCATTAGGAGTAGCTGTCCGGCTATTCAGTTCTTCAGTAAGCGCCGCTGGCTTCGCTATGAATCTTATTGGGTTTGGAGTGGTCCTTGTGGCCGCTTTGGTGGCCTTGGCCTCGGCAGACGATCTTTCGGATACCTTAAGCTCCAGCAGTAAGAACTCCAGCAGCTGTAGAGGGGTCACCTACATGCAGGAGAAGAGCCATCTACTGCAGCGACAGAAGCGCTGGCTCACTTTTGAGCTGGGTTCTGCTATGACGGTGAGAGGGGTTTCTTTTTATCCCTATAAGATATACCAGAATAAAGCTTTATTTTAAGTATAATATTCCCATTAATTACAGCTCACGGCCAACTGCGCCAAGGCCGTTCTGGATACCATACCCAGGGGCTTACTGTTCCTGGCCGAGATCACCAGTCTGTATGAGCTGCCAGCGGCCATTGAAGATTGGATTCCGCGGCGCGTGGGCAAGCCTAAGGTGAAGCCTCCACCACTGCCACCACCCCCACCTCCACCACCTCCACCTCCACCACCTCCTCCGCCGCCGCCGCCGCCTCCAGGTTCCTCCGATGGGCTAACTCCACAGCCCGTGATTGTGCCCCTCAGCCCTGCGGATCCCATACAGTCATTCTACTTTGCCTACCCGGGGGGCATTCCTAGCCTGAGTCGTCGCAAGTCCTATTCCCAGCAGAGGCAGGCAGGATGTCCGGCCTCGCACCTGGTCAAGGATATGTACGGCACCTACTACTGCCGACCCTCTCCCATGTCGCGGAGACTGAAGCGGGAGCTGGAGAGCCGGGGAGCCACGGTGATCAATGAGGCACTGAATCCACAGGGCATGCTTTTCGACCTGGTTACCATGATGGCCACCTTGTAAGTGTAATTTATATGAAA
This sequence comes from Drosophila pectinifera, assembly GCA_008042775.1. Taxonomy (NCBI): domain Eukaryota; kingdom Metazoa; phylum Arthropoda; class Insecta; order Diptera; family Drosophilidae; genus Drosophila; species Drosophila pectinifera. Next base: position 17,488 of record VNKC01003127.1, read on the forward strand.
GGTTTAAAATAACTTCAGAAAATGATATTATATATAATCTTAAACAAGCCCTAAAGGCTTTCTCGATACTTAGTCAATGACATGGCTCTTCTCTGCAGGTTTAATTACCAGCCAACCTATTGCATCATGCGGACCCTGTGCGAGGCGCGACATCTGCTGGCTCCGCAGGGCCTGACCCTGTTCCACGACATCTTCCGCATCATGCTGCGCTACGTGCATCCGGAGATAGCCCACAAGCCCAAGTATCGGGAGGCCTTCACCGCCGGCCACTCGCTCCACGAGTGCGCCAGTCTGTACGGGCCGCATTGCCGGCAGAGTTTTCTGCTGGTTATCAGCGAACGCTTCCAGGAGAAATATGTGCGTTGAATGAAAATTGAAATAAAGTCGAAAATAAGGAGAGAAAACGAAGATGAATTTATTGGATGCATTTTCCTTGAAACTTAAACAAATACTTGTTAAATACAATGTTAGGTAGCTGAAACAATTGACCTAAAAGCGCAAAAGAGTAGCCACTCATTATATTATAATTTACCTATAAAATCCAGCTCGATAGCTACTTTTCACCTGGTTTTCAAGGGCTTACAGAGCCTTGTTGCTTTGCTGAAACAAGCACTTGAACATTTTCACATACTTTGCTTGTATAAATGTTGTAATATTGCCGCAGTTCAAACAACAAATAAATTCGAGAAAAAAGTGCATAAATTGATGAGCGAAAAAATATATTTTATTGTGTGTCATTCCGAAACGTTGAATGGAAATTAAGTAAATACTCGAACATCGGCAGTTTTATTGACAATTTTTTCGACCATTTTGTGATGCCCTTCCCTGAGAAGTGGCGGTCATATATGTTCATACTGAAAATATGACAGATGGCCTTGTAAATCTATTAACTTTAAACAATGAGCAAGATAACTATTCCCCAAACTCCTTTTAAGTTGAGGGTAGGGTATATAACTATTAATGGATCCACTTTGCATGTTCCCTTCTCAGGGATGTGCACTGCAAATTTGATAATTTGTGCTATTTGTTTTTCGCGTTACAATGCTGACAATTGGACTGGAAGTGGAAACAAAACAAGAGCATTTCCCACTGTTGACAGAAATTTACATGCTACAGCAATCAGTGTTGGACGCGTCGAAACCCGATGGCCAAATGAAGGGGAAGCAGCTGGGATTCTGAGCGGAAAAAATTAACAAATTACCAAATTTATTTATATATATACTATAATATTAAAAAAAAATATATATATATCCTAACTAACAAAATAACCAATCATAAATATAAGTTTCCAAAATAATAAAAATATCGTAATGATTATAAATGCGATACTGTTTTTTAAAAATTCATTCAAACTCTTTTTTGAGTGTGAATATTCTGGAGAAGAGCTAAAGGCCCACTGACAATGGATACTTGTTAATATGAGCCCGTTGTGAGGGACTTTGCAGGCAGCCGCTAATCAGTGCAATCAACAGAGCACTTGAGCTAATAAGCCGCCGAAGCAGGGGCCACCATGACGAATGGTTCGGGCCTCAGGGTTCGCTGTCGGCATCAGTTTCCAGCGGAACGCCCTGCCGACAGTATGACTCTCTGGCTGAACATTCTGGCCATGTGCCTGCTCCTGGTGCAATCGCAATCAACGTCATCCGAGGGGAATGCCACACGGGAGGTGACGAAAGTTCTGCGCCGGCACAAGCGTTATCTGGCATTTCCGGACGGCTCGTCGGTTTCGGTGTGAGTGGGGCCCTCTTGGCCAGTTGGGGGCATTGATTAAGTGGCCCTAATGGTGACATATTCCGCAGGCGGCCATCTGCCTGACGATCGGTATGATTGGCAACCCCGACGTGGACTATCTCAGCTGGGCGGTCAACTGGGGCGTGGCCTATGACTTGCCCAACCAGCAGTGGGTCATTCAGCATGCCCACGGCCTCAACGCCACCCTGGCCAAGGACACCATCAAGCGGCGCTCCCGACGAGCCTTCTACGATGAGGTGCAGTCTGTGTTTGATAAGTGAGTATTCAGGGGATAAATGTTCATAAAAATATTAATAAAAACAATATAATAATTTATTATTTATCGATCATTTTGTTTGTATTTTCCAGCATGGGGTTCAATGGCCGCGCTTGCATGGCTCGGGCCCTTTGTGAGAGCGCTCGGTTCATGCTTCCTCCTGAGAAGCGTGGCAACATGTTGCAGGAGCTGGTCCGCACCCTGTTCACCCTGCCCCCGGGCCCAGTGCCCGCCGAGGAGCCGCAGGAGCATCACCAGTACGACCGCATCTACCGCCGCTCCAAGCGGAACTCACGCGAGTGCCACGAGATCTATCCGGGCTGCCAGTTCTCCCTGCTGGCGCTGGCCTTGGGCAAGTATATGGCAGCCACCACCACCAAGTTCAGTTCGTTTAACTATATGTGAAAAAGTTAATAATTTAATTACAAGAATAAATAAAATAATAAAATATGGCTTGGCTTTAAGGGTGTGCCTTTCTACGAAGTTTAAAAAGTTATTGCTCTCTCAAAGGGTTGAGAAAATTTCGTACTTTAAACCTGCTTTAGTTGAGGTAGAAGATATACATTTCCTAATTCATAAATATATTTTGTAAACTTTTGAAGCTTTAGAAATTTTTGCCACAAATTGTGAGACAATGAAGAAATTTTGAAGCTGTTGTTAAATTCTTAGGGGCTTTTGTTTCCCAAGTTAAAAACAGTCTTTAATATTCAATAAGTCCGTTTTTATTTTACATCAGAACCTCGCCCTCGCCCCATTTGAAGTGAAATAAAAGACGAGAATATTTTTTTAAAACAAATTATTTTCATTCTTCTTTATTTAATAACGCGTAACATTTATTTATATAGTAATTGTTTTCTTTTAATGTGTTGTCGTTTGTTTTTTTAATTGTTTTCAATTTTAGTGTTACTTTTCGCAATTGTTGCTATTATTTCAATTTGTTTGCGTTTAGCTTAAGTTCATTATTTAGTGTCTTACGTTTAGGTTTTTAATGCATTTCATTTTCATATTGTTGTGTTAGTCAACATACTTTTGTCGTTTTCTATTAATTTTGTTTGCATTTGGGAGTGATCTGTTCGTTTTGATCAATTTTTAAATGTTCAATTGCTTGCTTGCTGGCTGCGCGTGTGTAATTTACTTGTTAGTTTCGGTTTGTTATGTAATATGTTTGCTGTTTGTTGTTCAAAAGAGTTTCGAATATATATTTAATATATATATAGTATTTATTTATATATTTACGCACGTATTTGTTATGTATTCCTTGTTTATGTGAAATGTAAATGCAACGCTTTTCCGTTTAAATGTAAGTATTGTGTCACATTTATTTAAAATACTGATGCACAAATGTCCGGGCTACCACCGTCTTCGTCCTCGTCCTCTCTGGGTGTCCTTCTGATGATCTTGCATTGATTTTGCAGTGTCAAAGTTAGCTTAGCCTACACTTATAGATCCCGTCATGTTTTAGTTGCAAATATTTTACATAAATTTGTCATGGATTACCGGTCACTTACGCCTACTTACGTTATGCGATTCGTTTAACTAAATTTTCAATTTAGTTAAAATTGATTTCTGTGTAGAATTATAGCGAGCGCTTGGGACGCCTAACTAATGTTGATTCCGTACATATATCTGGCTTTACTGCGTATATCTTTTATCTTTTATCATTAATATTAATATATATCGTTTGGTTTTGTTTCCTTTTGTTTTTGTTTTTGTTGAGCAAATTGTCGTTAGTTTAGCCCGTGGGCATTATCTTTAACTTTAATATTCGTGGTGTTGTTTTCCCCAGTGAGTTGCAAGATTCTAAGATTTGCCATTTCATTGATTTGTTTTGAGTTAAAAACCTTGATGCTAAAATTGATTTCCTTTGCTTTTGGCTTGCATACATTGTTTGATCGAACGAATTGAAAGAAAATGTACACGAAAAGTTGCAACGGAAGCACTTAGACCTAGCGGCACCTAGCAGTTAATACAAAAAATATACATGCACCCCGGTGTGCGCGTGTATATGTATAGTTAATACGCCTAAATACCATTTACTCGCGGATATATGGCTAGTAATCCTTAGAGTTTCCTGTTAAATGTACACATTTGATTTCGGCTTCACACACACACATGCAATGGCAGTCATACGGAACGCATACACACAAGCATTAACTATCCGAGTATATTCGTGTGGATCCTGTGTGGGGTAGTGGGGTAGGGTGTGGTGTGTGTGTGGTGTTGTGTTGTGTCTGGTGCTGCTTGCAAATTCGATGAAGGCGACTCGAAAACTCCGGGAATAGTCTTCTTTGGGGGAATGAGCAAGGTCCTTAAATTTAGGGTTGTTGTGGGACGAAATATCTTACAAAAGTCGAGAGGTCTTTCAAATTCGATTTACTGCGATGAAGAGATGCTAGCTGCTCGTGTGTGTCAGTGTCGAAATTTGCTTAGCTGTCATTGAAACCGTTTTTGATGAATTAATTTACGCTTTGTTTTTGTTATGTTTTTGTTTACTTGTTTGTTTGTTTGTTTTGTTTGCTGGTTAGTTCTGCCGAATCGGATGGAACATTTGGCATTTGTATGTACAAGCCGAGCATAAAAGGGGTTGGATTGCCTGGGAAATTCCGGAAAGGTGTAGTTCATCTATTGTCAGGTACTTGATTAGTTGCTGGGAACTGAAGAGGGGTCAGAGGAGTGATCTAAGTAGGGGTGGCACAAAGAAAGGCCAGCATCTGGAAGGGTTACTACTCTGGCTGAATAAAATAAATCTTTTCAGATTTTTAAGCGATTCCCAGATGCCAGCTACTCCTGAGCCACCCCTGTGTGAATATTGCTTGGAGTTTTCTCTCTACCTTTCCTGCTAACCCTAGAAGTAGGCAACGATTTTGGCTAAATGAGTTTGCAGTGCAGTGTGTTGTGTCTGAGAGTGTGTGGGTTGTTGTGTGAGTGGGAGTGTGTTTCAATATATTCTGCACGCCCACAGTGGCTTCCAATTTGTTTGGTTTATTACTGTTTTCTTTAGCAATACGCAGACTTTGATTCTTGTTGTGTTTGCTACAAAAGACGACCTTTGATTGGAAGACATACGATTTTATGTTTTTTGAATCTCAGGGTCAAGCCGCATATTTATCAAATACCTCAATTTCCTGTTTACATCGTAATTATTTTGCTTTAGTTCTCTCTCACTTTGCTCGCTTTAATATATGTTCTTTTAATAGCTATTTCGCGTTTAACTAATTATGATATCTGGTAGTGCTTATCGGTTGGGGCCCTAAACTGTACTCGTTTTGGCTAAAATGAAACACGTTTCGGCCTGGAATGAATGCTGCTGCTCTAATCGAAAGGGAGGCAAGGCGGGCCTTCCGGAAAACCTTCCAAATCTATCCCAAAAACGCTATCTAGGGGCCATCCGTTCTGGGGTTGTCTCTATTAATTTTGCCTGTGCTTTATCTAAGTTTCGTTGTCTGCTGTAACTGTAGTCGTGAAATGAATTGTACTTAAAATAAATTCTTCGCTTGCGCTGACTGATCAATGATGGATCGGCGGTGGCCTCACAATATATACTTATATACATGTCCAGGGGTGAACCGATGACTTAACCGTGTGCTCGTGGCGTATGCATTGCTGTGTGTGTGTGTCTTGTTGTGGCTACCTTAGCTATGTACAGGGATATATCTTATCTAGTCCTTAGCTTCAATGTTAACTTCCAGCCCCGGTCTTCATGTTCGAATCTTACGTGACTAGTTGAGTGGCTCTATCTGCTCAATCCGGATCAGATCCATCCGACATTATCTTCATCCGTGGACACACTCCGAAAATTGTTTGCTCTTAACTAGTTCGTATATGGTTTATACTCGTACTCGTACTCGATACATATATGTATGTGTATATTTTTTATATGTACTATTTGCATTTCATTTCGTCTTATTTGTGGCAGTATTTAAATTACATGGTTTCTTCTCGATTACTTAGCCTAGGTTGCTTCTTTCCTCTGCGTTTTCTTTGTATATCAAGCATACTAAACATTTAGCTAGAAACAAAGGTAAAACGTTAACAGAATGGGCTTAAAAGGCGAATTGAAAATGTTTGACATTATTAGCATAATATACAGTAATGCACGATTTCCTCTGCCAAATCGTGCGCTAAATTTAATTAAGTTTTAGTTGATAATATTTATGAATCAATGTGGAAATGAACTGTACAACTAGGTAGCTGGCCGATCGCAGGCGGGATCGGCGGCAGACCGACTGATTGAGTGATTGAATGAACGATTGTTGTCTGCTTGCTTGTCCGTGCGGTGCGTGTGTTTGTGTGTGCAGCTGACAGACACACCCACACGCTCACACACCCACACAGAGGCAAACCTATTTGTTTATAACCTAAAAACACAACCAATGAGAGCATATACACTTCTATGTATTTGACGTTAATTCGATTTTGTTTTTTCCCGAGTGTCTTCACTTCCTTCCTTGTGTTTTTCCATTTATCCATTTTCCCATTTATTTATTTCTCTATTTATTTAGTTTTTGCTTTAGCGTGTCGATTTCCCAAGTGAAAAAATTTACAAAAATGGTTTTAGTTGAAATGATTTTTGTCTAATTGTTGTTCGTCGCTTCTCGTTAAATTTTTTGGTTTTTTGATTTTCCATAGTGGCATTAAGCTTAAATATGCTTTAATGTTTTTACGCTTTTTTTTTACTCGTTTAGTTGATTTTATTCACAGAAAAGTTACGCCATTTACTTGTCATTAGTTCTTTGTTTTCATTTCGCTTTGCTTGCTGTTTTTTAATACTTTTAAATAGTTGATTGTCTAAAACTATAACAAAAGACTTGTTGTTAGGCTGGAAGTCTGTACACAATATTTCGTAAACTAAAAGCTTATAATACAAATTTGATTTAACAATGTTTACGCACTAAACCAAACTGCATAATATCTCAAGTATTAATAATCCGCACATAGAAATTATTCGAGAAGATTTCTAATTAAAAAAAATATTTTAAGCTTATGCAAATTTAAATGTATATAAATATGTACAGGTGGCACCAAAAAAGGCGTATATTTACTCTCTTCTATTTGGGTTTTAGTTTTCTAGAGACCTCAACGGAGCCGATAACTGTCATTATTTCACAAAGTATATTTCATATTCCGGGTTCCGGGTTGAATATGCGATCTGAATTGCTTTTATTGCGGATTTGTTACTTCCTGGCTTTATTTTTGTGTGCCTATTTTTTAACGCTGCCTTGTGTTGGTAATAATTCTGTTTTTGCATTTTAAAAGGTGTCATGTGTTGTGTTTCATTTTTCTGTATATATATATTCATACTTCCTTTGCACGTATGTATGTATATATTGCATTTTGTTTTCAGACTTTTTATTATATGCTTTTCAAAACGGAAGTCGAGAATGTTATCAAATAGTTTTCGCTTTCTCCCCCTTTTCGGTTTAGCAATTTTATGTGTGTGTAATTTTTAAAATTTTATAAGCTCAGTTTAATACTTTCAATCTTGATGCACAATTATATTTGGTATCTGCCGGTGTGTGTGTTATGTGTGTTCTTTTTCCATTGTTCATTTTGTCGTCTAGGTTTTAAGTGTGACAAATGTTTTGTTTTAATTTAGTTCTCGCGTTATTTAATTACTTGATTTATGATATTCCGTTGTTTATTTTATAACGATTATATTAAGTTTAGTTTAATAGCTAAATATTTATAAAATGTTAACTGTTGATTTTTATGCACTTTACATTTTAATACACCCAAAATGGCATTCGCTATTTAGATTTTCCTGTTAAGTTTTCCACATTTTTTATCGCTAACGTGTGTCTGTGTGAGTGTGTTGTTTTGTTTTTTAAGATTAATATAAATTAAAAAGGATTTTAGGAGGAATGCAAATAAATGACATATTTTGTGATTCAATTGCGGCCTTAAGGCTGACGACAAATTCTTCGGGGTGCGAGTCCTTCGGCCAGAACGAATGGAATATATAATATACTGGCAGCCCCTCCCTCCGCCCGCTCTCCTCGAACACTGCACTTTCTCCCCGGGCTCAGTGTGCCACAATCGTTGGCTTGGAAAACTATTTTAATTAATTCACATTCACAAATGTTGAATATTTTCGATTAGGAATTTTAATTAAACTTGTGCCGGCTAGCACGCACAATGCCTGTGTCGGCAACACTCAGGCAGGCTGCAGGCGGCCGGCAACAATGAGCAACACGCAGGCGGCTTGACAACCCTGGCAGGGTGCTCAGGGTTGCCGTTGTCATTGTCGCGGCATTCTTTGCTAATAGTTTTGCGGATTTAACTTATGCCTGGCAAGTTTTGGCGTACAGTGAAATTAGGAAACCAATCTTAATTAATTTCTATTTTATTTGCCAATAAGAAAATCTATATATTATATATATATATATTATATATATTTATATATATTATAGAACGAAA
>VNKC01003127.1:25979-91093 GCA_008042775.1 Drosophila pectinifera
TATATATATTATAGAACGAAAACTAGTACAAAATAAAATTAAGTTGAAAATCTTTCAGGTTTTTTGTTTAATTAATAAGAATGAGGAGTTGAGAACATGCCATGAACAGCTAAATTAAGTTAAATAAACTTTGAGTCTTCTTAAGCAAGTTGAACACTTTCCCAAGTCCCAATAAACAACTTATAGTATAGTTATGGGGCAAGAGATTTTGAAAATTGTTATTAACATTGTTCTGATTTCGAAAAGTGCTTTCGCCAGACGAAAGAGTGTGCGAACTTGTTTCTCTTCGCTTTTATTAACTATTCACACATAGCCGCGTGCACATGCAGACACACACAGCACACACACACACACACACACCCGTTGAATGGCAAATTGCATTCCACACTTAATTTGTTGCATGCCTCGCGGCGCTGCCACGCCCCTTCGCACACTCTCTGGGGCGAAAATCCGGCGGCAGCTTTAGCGTTTGCTTAATGTTTACTGTTCTTGTTGCTCTAGTGGCAAAACTTTTGCGAAAATCAATTAAAAATGCAAAAAGCAAAAATGAGTGGGAGGCGGGGGGCGCTTGTGGTATGGGTATTGTGGCGTGGGCGTGGCAGCCAACCTTGTGGCAAGTTTCGTTTGCTTTGGCATTTAAATTGAAGGTGTTTTTCTGGGCGGCACTCGACCGAGGCTATTGAAATGGCCAGAAATACAGAAGTACAGAGCCCAGAGCGCATAGCCCAGAACTCGGAATGGAACTCGCGTGGCCCGTTGAAAGTAATTAAAAAGTTTTATTTTAAATTGAACTTGCCAAAGGTTTCTCTGAACGCTCCGCATGCTCTGATGAATGCATAATGAGTGCACAAACTATGCTACAAGACGGGGAGAGGTGGAGCGGCGGAGCGGCGGAGTCACTGCTAAATAAACAGGACAATGACTAGGAAAACAATAAAATTCTCACGGAGGCAAACAGAGTTGAGTGGAAATGAATTCGTATTATACGCAATAATTTAATTGATTAAAATTGCTTCAAGTTGTACAAACACAGTGCTCGCTAAATTCCAATTGGCTTCTGTTATTGTTACTTGCTTTTCTGTCTGTTTTGTTTATCTGTTTGTGTTGGTGTGTTTTAATTGAAACTGTTTTGTTGTGTCGGCTGTTGTTGTCATGTGATTTGGCTAGCTGCAGTCCTATAAATACGTACTCTATATTTATTATATGTATGCTTGCTCGATATAATATAGTTATGTGTGTGGGGGTGTGTGTTTCTTTCGTGTTTGTTGCCTGTGTAGTTGTTAGTAAAAATATGTGGCCTTAAAAATGTGACGACGACTCGCTATCAACATTCAATTAAATTTATTTCAGAATTTCGCGCTTTTACGAGCCGAGTTGCCTTGCAGCAAGCTATCGGGCTTCGTTTGTTAATATTAAATTTAATTCAATACTAGATTTGCTTATCTACGATTAGTTACGACTTACGGGCTAGTTTAATGTACTTTTCTTTACCGTATTTATTTTACTTATTTATGCTAAAAATAGTGTCGAATTTATGCAATTGTGTTTTTATCCAGCACAGTTTTCTGTGTCTTTTTTGTTTGCCCTGCTAAAAATATTGTGGAAAATATGCACAAATAAATAAACAATTAAAATTGATTTTCATTTCCATATGTATATTTTAACACTCACACACTCTCATGCACACAAGCAGCCACACATACGCACTGAACACATACAGTCAGATTTAAATTTAAAATGCAATTTTAAAACATTTTCATTTGTTTTTGTTTTTGTTTCGATTTCTCTCTTGTGTGTTGTGTGTGGAACTTTAAAACTAAAAGATGTAACAAGGAACTTTTTGGCGCTCAAAAATACAATATAACTTACAAAACTCCGTACGCTTTTTACAACACTGGCCTCGGGCGGAATACCTTTAGGGATACATGCCCGGAACCACTCGAACCTCGATCCATACAATCATACATCAAGTACATCAAAAAACTTACAAACTAAGCCCGGATCTTCTGGCTTGCGTCGCTTTCCAGCACGGTTTTCACGGTTAATCAACACTACAACACCCTCGAATTACATTACATACATATTTTGATCAACTGCTCCAAAAACTTGCCCTCCTTTCTTCGCCTTCGATTGTATCTTAGTTTCAATTCATTTCGCAATGTTCGCTTCACTCGCCTCGCGCTTCCTTACGATGGGCTCCATGAGGCTTCCGTTTCCGTTTCGTTGGCCCTGTCAACACTGTCCACCAGTCGGTTCACAACACTGCCAATGACACTGCCACTGTCACTGCTGTTGCTGCTGCTGCTACTGCTGCAGTTACTGCTGCTGTTGGTGTTGTACAGCGCCGAGGAAATACTCATGGTGTGGCTCATCGTATATTATCCACGGTCATCGTCACGAGCGGCGAACAGGGTCCGCAGCGAGCTGATGATTAGATTCCACCAGCCCGCCGCGAACCCAAGTGGTCGCTATAAGGTGTTATCGCTGCCCATCTTGAGCAGCTCGAACTTCTTCTTGGCAATCTTCGAGTAGAGTATGTCGATCGGCTGCGACTGGTCGTACAGGCTGGGCGCCTGCAGGATAATCAGCGCTGTGCCGACCACGCAAGCGATCGCGAAGATCCACAGAAACATACGGTCCAGTACCATGGCAACGTACTTCCAGTCCTCTTCCACCTGCAACCGAGAAAGAGAATCAAAAGTTTGGATAAGTAGGTAATAACTAATTGATATAAAAACGTGCCAAATGTCTGATTAATTCCCTGATTCCCTTCTGACTATCTTCATTAATCATTTCGAGAACTAATAAAATGCCTTTGGCAGATCTAATTCAGATTGCGGTTCGCCTCGATTGAAATGTTACAAATCAAACATCGATTTCAGTTCGACGCCAGGACTCGGTCCACACACAGACTGAACCCACAGTATACACAGCAAAGTCGCCGTCGAATGGCAAACTGCTGCACTGCTGCAACCGCATGTTGCAAACTCCTCCTGTTTGCGCACAAACAACTCAATCACTCAACTCCAATGGTGGCGGCAGACGGATTGCTCTGCACTTTGCACCGCCAGACCCACCCGTTCGAGGAGCCCCACCAGGAGCCATCGACACAGATCATCCTGCGGCAGCTACACCGTGATTTTACCAACTTTGGTTGGGGTATTTTTATGTTTTTCTTTTTCGGCGCATGTTGGGCTCCGTCGGACTGCAGCTAATGCGGGTTATCAGCAGCAGACATAAACCCAGAGCCAGACATACTGGCCTGGTTTGGTTTGGCTTGGTTGGGTCTGCTCCAGTCTGGTCTGGTCTGGTTTGTCTGTTCCAACTGCCATTGCCAGGCAATGATTGCAGATTGGCAATGGGGTTCACTGCGTTTGGGGAAACAAGGCGGGTGTGGAGCGGGCGTGGATTATTCCATCGCACTCTCTGTATTGGAAAATTAATTACAGCGCGACATGGCCACAATTCCAATTTGGAATCGCGGTTTGGAAAAGAATGCAGAAACTGGTTAGCTCCCACAAAATGCGCAAGGAAATATTAATTTCTTTCATCTACTAAGTGACTCTACAGTTTTGTGGGGTAAAGGAATAGCTTAACTATTTAAAAATTAAAGTTCGGATACTCACGCTCTCAAACTTATCCTTATTCTTTACGTGCTGCGCTATGAAGCGCGATCCCTCGATGGTCTTCTCCATCTCTCGGGCGTAGGGCTTCTCGAACGTGGGACTGAGATCGGCGGCGGCGGCCGCAGCGGCGGCTGCAGCGGCTGGACAGCAGCCGGGACTGATGTCCCCATTGAGGCCCGAGGGGCTGAACAGGTCGTCGTCGGCGCCCGGAAGTGGCAGTGAGGAGGGCAGCGGCGGCTCACCGAAGCAGTGGGCGCTGATGCCGCCCGCCGCGGCCAAGTCGAAGCGGTGCGAGGCGGGGAGTGCTGTAAATAGTAAAAAGAATGAAAAAGTTATTTAAAATAAATATAAAAAAAGTTATACATTCTCCTTATGATATTCTATTCTATAAACGAGCTCCTAACGAAGGTCACTTTTTTCCGCCGTGAATCGGCATTAACAGCATTAGGCAAATAAAGTTGTAAATGCAATTTGTAACTTTTCTGCTTTGTCTTTGGCGCAGTTCTCCTTGGCACAAAGTCCCCGAAGGGAGTGAGTGGACAAAGGACCCTCAACCTCGAGCTCGGCCCAACAGAAGCTGAAGGAAACTCAATAAATAGTTTTCTGCATTCTGTTTTCCATTTGCCATTTATTTCGCCTGGCGATTCCAAAGTTTCAGCTCCTTTCTTGTGCCTTTTCCCTTCCTATAGTATCCCGCGCTTGGCAAGCCACTCGAGCGGGGAAATTATTAAATTCTTTAACCGCCAGATTAAGATGTAGTTCGTTTTGCCTTAGAACTTGGTCTGTCGCTGTTATTCGAACTTCATTCGTCTGCGTTATGCAACTCTTCGTCGCACCTTTTGGTTTGAGCTTGAAATTTCATCTGTTTTGGTCACCATGCCGTATACGTAATATTGCGTATACAACAGGCAGGACCGCGGTTGAGTGTAATTAGAGCTTGCAGGAAGCTTATTAGCCAACAAGGACAAAACAATTGTGACCGTAACTTTACCTTAGGCTTAATGCCTCTTCTAAATGCTGTGAGACACTGAGAAAATAAACCCTTTCCTTATAAAAAGCGGGCGAAACTTTCCCTTTTGCCAGCGTCCTTGCAGTTGCACTTGTTAATTGTCATAAATTATTTCCCCCGTCCCCCGTTTACAGCATCATTATAAAGTGGTGTGTCTGAATGCATATAATTTCAATGTTGTTGTGCATATTTAAAATGGAATATAAACTGGCAAGTTGCAAGTTTCGCGTGGCCTGCTGCTCGCTGCATGCACCGTCGGTAATGTGCCCACTAAAGCCAGTTGAAAACATTCATAAATTTCGGAACTGCAGCGCAGAATAAGAAGCCGCACAAGAAGCCCAAGAGGCAAAGTTCTACATAGAAAGTTTGCCTCAAGCAGAGCGGGAAAATAATGGAAAACTTTTGCCTGTTTTCCATGGGATTGCCTCACAAAGCTCCCAGCAGGAGTAATACCATTGTTGTGGAGCTTAGGATCTGGTATGCGCGTACCTGGAATGCCGTAGTCGCCGCTGAAGCGCTTCGAATCGTAGTTGACAAACTTGTCCACATCCGGCGGCAGGTGATAGACATCGGTGAGCACCTCGGGCGGCTGGTCCTCCTCGGGCTCCTCCTTCTTGGGCCGCTCGATGCAGAGCAGCTTGGGCAGGATCTGGATGAAAAGGCGCTGCACCCACGGCGCCATGCGATGCGTGACAGGTGATCTGTAAAATAAATGGGGAAATTTATAAAATCTTACTTGGTTTATGCTTGGGTGGCTCCACCCACCTGAAGTTCACATTGAGCACGGCGATGGTGACCACAACGGAGAGCGTGACCAGCATCATGGTGAAGAGCAGATACTTTCCGAGCAGCGGGACCGTCAGTGAGGTCGGCGGAATGATCTCCGCCAGCAGCAGGAAGAACACAGTGAGCGAGAGCAGGATGCTGATACAGAGTGAGATCTTCTCGCCGGAGTCGCTGGGCAGGTAGAAGACCAGCACCGACAGGAACGAGATGCCCACACAGGGAATGATCAGGTTGACTGTGTAAAAGAGCGTCTTCCGGCGCAGCGTCAGGTTGAACACGATGTCCAGGTAGGGCTCCTCGCAGCAGCTGTAGAACTTCTCGTTCCTCACAGCCGGCACCCGCATGATGTCCCACTCGACGGAGATGTAGTAGTCCTGCAGGTCTATGCCCACCTCGATGTTGTCCGAGTCGGCGGTCTGCTTCAAGTGCCTCAAGTCAACCTGGAAAATGTTAAGTTTTTTAATTAGAAATAGCATAAGTAGTTGTTAAACACAGACTTGTATGTTTTGTTGTATTTATTTTTTTGAATTGGGACTCATAGCTATTATCTAAATCTAACTTTTAATATTTTTTAACTCCCAAATTATCAATTCAATTTCACTTTATATATATCAGACCTATAAGCCTTAATGTATAAAATGTATTTCTTTTTATTTTGATAACTTTCCCCTTATATAATGTGTATCTAGGGATTGCCCAGAGATCAAAGAGTGGGATAATCAATATGAGAAGCTGGCACCTGCTGCTTTTGCTTTAAACTTGCTGATTTATGCCCGGCAACTTTGGCAACTGCTGCACCTGTTCGCCCCCGACACGAACCCGAGCCAATCATACATCTATTTATGTTGATTTGTTGGCGCCATTTTCCCAGGCTCCCTCGACACCATTTGCCCCAAGTGCCAGTTTGCCAGCTTGCCAGCTGTGGGGAAAATCAAAGGTGATGGGAAAACGTACTTTCTGACAAATTTTTGACAATCGTCAATTGCACGGAGAATTGCCCGCAGAGAGCAAGGGGGGATGGAAACTCATTGAATGGTTCCTATTCCTGTTCCGGATCCTAACTCAGCGACTGATGGCAGGAATCGAGATAAGTTTGGCTCACGTGCCGGCCGAGACGCAAATGACATTTACGCTTGTAACCTTTATTTCACTTCCATTTGTCTTGATTTGCCATTTTTTGTCTGTTGCTCATTTATCAGTGGTTCTGTAGTGGAGTGTCTTGGTAAGTGAGTTCAATATTTCAATTGTTAATAATAATTCATGCTGCATCCGAGAGGAAATTCTTATGGCTTTGCTTGTTAGTTCCCCTGACTCTCAAGAATGTAAGGTGAGGTATATTTTTCAATGCAGAAACTTTATATAATTACTAAATCTTTCACAAAATAATTGAAGTACTTGCATCAGCCTAACCATCAAAACTTCTGCTGTGAAGCAATCATATTTAGGCAAACTTTTCTCGACTCCTTATTTGCTGCTCCAGGAAAGTTTGTCAGGCAAACTTAGAAATAGTTCAAGGACTTGCCAACCTAACAACCAGCCCCCATTCATTCACTGGCCCATTCTTTACCAGGATTCAGCATATTCTCCTTGGCTGTGTATTTGCCAAGCTGAACAAAAAACGTAGGAATAGATAAACCTCTCAGCCGGCCGAGGGACAGCTGTCATTAATACCTCGTCCTGCATTTGCGCTGACACTGTAAAATGCCCAGAGGACGATTCACAATTCCATATCCCTATACGAGTTGTGGGGAAGTCGAAAGTCAATGAAGCATGCTCGAAGTTTGTGATGCGTAAAAGGGAAGCAAACGAAAATTTATATGTAGAATAATGTGCTGTCATTTTTCGATTTCGCCTCCCTCCCCCCAAGGCTTCCGTGCTCTTATTTTTTGTTGCTGCTCATAATGAACACAATAACAAGGGAGAAGGTCCTGCCGCCTTCCAGCAAAGCAACAGTTGTGAAGCCCCAAGAATATTTCCGAAAATACCCTTGAAAATAGGTGCTTGGGTATTTATTATTGATTTTAAGTGGAAGTTTACGGCCTTTAATTTTTTATAATATTACTGAAGCTATATTTTTATTTTTTAATTGAAAATATGACTGAATTATAGCTGACGTATTAAATTATAATATATTTACATATGTTTAGAGAAACTTAAACAAAGGAAAATCATATTTCTATATCATTAATTATATTGATACTTAATAATAATTTAATAACAATTAAAGCCCACTAAATACTAGGTTTTTCTTTAATTATTTTAAGGGGTATTCTCTGAGCACCTCTGAAGACTTGTAAAATCCAGTTTTCTTTGTTTTTCGTCGTTAACAGTCCCTACACAAAAGTTTTTCAAAAAGGCATGGGCGTGGCTGGTTCATTAAACGCAGCTGCCAGCTGTTATCTCACATACACACACATGTGCAGGGAAAATGGAAAATGGGGGACTCCATGTGATTTATCACATGACAGCAAGTGAAACGTGTCAAGTGTACAAAAAACAAAGTAAACATTAACTGCAGAACTCGAATGAAAAACGCACATATATTTAACCATGAAAACCCCTCCGAGTAAATCATAAAAACCGTTCTTTCAATTTTTTAACATGCTTAAATAATCGTTTAACAGGCAGCCTCTCCCGGCCCCATATTTTTCAAAATTAATGTTTTTATAATCGAGTCAGAGCAACGTTTGATTAGCACTCAGTCAGACAGAATCAAAACCGAGGAGGCTCAGCGATTCTCTCCCCGGGCTTTGCTCTCCTTCGATTTTGATTGATGGCCCGGGCCGTAATCTGTCCGTGGCCAGAGTCGCCAGCTGCTGCGAGCCTCCTAATAGAGCCAGGATTTGGGACTGTGGAAGATGGAGTCTCTTACCATGTAGCCGTCGTAGGTCCAGGAGCCGAACTTCATGAAACAGGTCTGCTCGTCGAACGGAAAGTATTCGACATCAATTTCGCAAAAGGATTTGTAAATGGCGGGCGGCTTCCACACCACTTTGCCCGTGTGATGAAGAATGGCTTTTGTCATTATTGTCACTTCATAGTTGCCATCGGCGCTGCAAGGAAAAATAATGGAAAAACATCAGTTATTTGCCTTTTTACTGTTTGTGTGTTTTAAAAAATATTTAAGAGGTTTAAGGGCTTTAAAAGCATCATGGAAAGTTTTTTCTTAAATATACCCATATATGCTGTATCCTCTCCCTTCTCCTAGCATTATCTTTAATTTAAATGGTCCAGACCCGGCTAATTGTCTGGGCCTCAAACATTTACTTTTATTGAGCTTTCAACTGGCTTTTACGTTTCGCATTTGCCAAGTTCTCTGGAACTTCTGAAGCCTCTTCTCCCACCAGCTGGAGTCTCCGGCCAGGAGCCACTAAAAATGCTGAGCTAATTAAAAATACATTTTAGGTTCTAATTACAAATTCATTTTAGACTACAAAAATTGCTGCTAATTTTGTTTTTTTTTGGTCGGCAGAACGCTGATGCGCTGATTCGGATTCGGATACAGGTCCAGTTCCCCGGGGAAGGGACACGCCTCCATATCTCGCATATAGCATCGGCGGCTGTGGGCTGTGTGGTGGACGGTGGTCCATTAGCAGCAAGGTCCTTTTCTGGCTCCTCTGGACATACACTAAATCTAAATCCAAAAGCAAAGCATTTTAAAATGTTATTACAACAACAGCAGTGGCACTGGCAGAGGCAGTGGCAGCGGCAACAACCACGGTGTGGCAGCCATTAATGGCTAAAAACCATTTAAAATGGCTGTCGGCATTGCACACACACACACACAGAAGCAGAGGGGCGCTGGAGGAGGGAGCGGGAGCGAGGTGGAGATAAAGAGCACCGAGGAGTCTGGGGCAAAACAGAAAGAAAATCAACAAAGAGAACAAAAGTTTATAGGCGAAGCCGAAAAAAAAAGGCAAAACCACGCCTGGGGGTCACCGCAATTGCAGCCATTATCTTAACGGTGATTCACACACAGGGCGACACACACACACACCAGGGGGCCGGACAAGGCGGCGTATGAGTGTCATCGCTGTTCGTCCTGGCAGTTATCCTGGCCAAGCCGACGGCGCCTGCCGCGTCTATCAGCGCGTTAATCTCAGCGCCGCAGAGCGAGCACCCAGCACCGTCTTTGTATCTCCGGGCCCAGTCAAAGTTTTCAGGCCAGAAATCGAAGCACTCCACAGTGGGCCCAAAAATGGGGAAAATTTTATAAATAAAATATATTTTATATGAAAAAAATGTGTTGGGAACATGAATTAAATATGCAAAGTAATTAAGTAAAGTCACTTTTCGAAAGAGGTTTATGTAAATAGAATATATCTACTAGTCCTTGCTATCATATATCTATAAATAATAAGTTAAACAAATAGAGTAAGATGGAGTCTTTAATTTCTTTATTAGCTAAATAAATAATAGCCACAAAGTTTGAATCTTAAGGGGAACAAAATAAATGTATTGATTTAATGCTGGAGAAATTCAAGTAAACAAATTGTTCCTTCAGACTGAAGCAACTTTATTAGGTTTTAAAATATAGACGTAGTTTTTCAACCCGCCGACGTTTGAAATATTTATAACTCCAATAGATTCGTTCCCCAGAACTGATTGATTTAGTATGTGAAGCTACACGGATTTCCGCCCAAAGCAAATGTATGCTAAATTATTGATGGGACTTGGGTCCACTGTACCGTAACCGAATCGAGGGAGTTGGCTGGCAACCCGCTGCCGGCCAAGAACAACTTTTTGCTGACTTTGTTGCCGCTGCTCTGCCGATTCCCAATGCCCAGGACCAGGCCCAGACCCAGTCCTAGTCCCAGTCGCAGCACCAGTCTCTTTGCCTTTGTCCTTCTCCGTCGACCCGCTTGCCCTGCCCGTACTTCTCCGAGCCATTTTTATTTTTATAAATCTAATGAAAGATAATGAAATTTTATTTCGTTTCTTTTGATTTCAACGCAGTTGTCGTCAGCTTCCATGCTAAAAACTAAAAGCCAACAGCAGTTGAAAAAGAATCATAGATACGAGCGGAAGGCTGTGGCAATGAGCGGGGCGAGGCCATCTAGCAACATACAATAATAGAATTAAAGTGGCTGTGGCTCCTGTTCCTGGTTCTGATTCCACTGCTGCTCCAGCCACGGCTCTCCTGCTGTGGGTGAGGACGAGGACGGGAACGAGGGTGTGGTCCTTGGTCGATGCCCGGGCTCGCAAAAGTTCAGCTGATAATAAAGTTGTCAACAACATTCATTTAATTAAAGAAAACAAAGCAACGCACAGCACTTTGGGAATAGTACTCCGAGTGCCGAGTGCCGGCTGCATGGAGAGGGAGAGGGAGTGCCAACCGTGGCCCAGGGTTTGAGGGTCTAGTGCCTGGGCAGAGATTTATGGCATTCGGCTAATATGGCATCTCAAAATGGTAATGCGTTCTGGTGAGTGTGCTCTGTGTGTGCGTGCTGGCTTAGCGGGGATTATGTTTCCCGCCAAATAGACCATATGGGTGCGTCCCTAAATCCGTTTAGGCTGTGATGGCCAGACATTTTAGGCCTGTCTAGCTTGCTCACAAGGCAGACAAACTTATTATATATAACCAGTATATATTATTAAATAATAAGATCTTAGATTTTCCTTATGTAATTTGCCAATATAAACCTCGATACAAATTAGTTTACAATTATAGTAAGTTTTATCCATGAGATTTAAAACCTTTTTGGACTATTTTTCTAAGTATTCTTCCAAATATATAGCCTCAGTATATTTCTCAATGAAATTGTTTAGTTAAAAGCTTAACTTTCTTATATTTCAGATAGTAATATCTATTTATAATTAATAATTAATAAGATTCAAGATTTCCTTATGTAATTTGCCAATTTAAACTTCGCTACAATTTAGTATACAATTTTAGCATAAAGGTTTTTATTTTATCCATAAGTCTTAACATATTTCTAAATATTCTTCCAAATTTATATCTTCAATATATTTATCAAAGAAATGGTTTATTTAAAAGTGTAGAGATAGTAATAGTTATATTTAATTAATAATTAATAAGATTCAAAATATTCCTTATGTAATTTGTCAATATAATCCTTGCTACAATATAGTTTGTAATTATAGCAATAGAGTTATTTTATTCATGAAGCTTAACACCTTTTTGCACTATATTTCCAAATCTTCTCCGAAACTTATAGCCTCTATATATTTCCAAATGAATTTGTAATATATATATATAATTTTTTTAAATATCTAATATATATTTTCCTATATTTGGGAGTTATCTGGCCTTCCTAAGAATCGTTAATAGTTACAGAACAACACAAAGTAATTGAGATGATACTATCTCCGCATATTCACGGAGACAAACAGTAATTATTCGGCTTTCAGGGCAAAATGAACTCATATGCGGAATATGTGTGTGTGGCTGCGTGTGGAATGCCAGCTAACCGGAATAATAACCAATCGCATAAACCACTAAGTGCGGCCAGAATAAGCCCGATGGTTATGGGCCCGAAACCGAAGGCTGGTAGACCGAAGCCAGTTGTACGCCAGGCGCGGTCTTGAGTCGAGTCAGTCGAGTGCGATTTTAATTTCTTGGATCAACATGAAAATTAATTGCTGGAATTAAGCGGCTTTCACAAATTCAAACAATGGGCCAAGGGAGGGAGTGAGTGGTTTGGCGGGGGGACGACAGGCACTAAATTATAGAGGCTGCGAGTGAGTGTTTCGGGTGTCACGTCTGGCGCTCGGTGTATGCCCTTTTGATGAGCTCATATACCAGGAGATAATTATGCCAGCGCCCGGGAGACCACTTTCGCCGCATTCGAGTTGAGAGCAAAACAAATGCACAAGGTAATTGCAATTAAAAATTAGCAAAAATGTTGCCAAAAATGTTGCAATTCGCTGTGGCTTATGGCTTATGGCTCTTGGCCGTTGGCCGTTGGCTGTTGGCTGTTGCATGGCCATAGAACAAAACACAAAAACATGCCGGGCCGTGTGCAATAAATAACAACTTTTGACGCTTGTTTCAAATTCTTTTGTGTCCCGCCATTTTGGCCCTGAATGCGTGCGTGCATGGGTGTGTGTGTGTGTAGTTGTGCGGTTTAAGTGCCTCACGCACGCAGGTATTTGTGGTGGTGTGTGCTGGTACAAATTTGGGCCATTTACAAAAGGGGCCAGAACCAGAGCCAGAGGCGCAAACAGAGGCCCAACCGCAGCCAGAGAACGGCCAAACTATTTATTTTGCTGCCATTGCGCGTTTAGCAGACAATTAAACATTTTTCATTGCATACAAATGGGCGCGGCTGGGCCGGGGATTCCCCTCATTTCGCAGCACAAAAAGTTGCATCGTAAAATAGATTGCCATCGTCCTTGCTGCGAATGCGTTGTGTGTGTGCTAGGGCGACAATAAACGCGCCTTCCTCCGACTGCACATGTATTTGCATTTAAAATTACAACAAACGAGGGAGGAGTCCTTTCCCAACGAGAGCCGCTCTTTTTTCCCACTGCAATTCTCGGCGCTTAATTTCTGCATACATTTCCCTGCCCGCTTGTTTGCTCCAAGGATCGAAGGCTTTCCTCGGCGAGTGCAAACAAATCAAACTAAGAGCCCAGCAGCGGCAGCGGCAAGGATATGGATATTGACGTTGGACTTACGTTTATTATCCTTGTGGCAACATTAAAAGCCGACAAGATAAATATTCGACTATCGTTCACTTAATTTTTATGAATTTGGCGCAGATTTCTGTCGAGATTCTACGCTCGAAAGGCCATAAAAAGGCCCGTAAGCCATCACCTCAACTTGCCCCTAAATTAAATGGACTTTCGGCCGGGCCATTTTGTCGTTTGGATTGCCTGGCCGGAAAGCAAAACACGAAACACAATTAAGTATCCACCGTGGACACAAAGGACACTTCAAGTTCAATTTTATGCGGCAACAAAGCGGGCCATGGCTTCATTATGGTGAGTACAAATTATTTGCAGTTTAAAAAATGTCTCAACGACCAAAGCCGGCCATATAACACCCATGGCGTTCAAGTAACACTCTGTCAGGGTACACTGAGGGAAAAGGTCTCTTTTAAGTTTTAGATAAAATTAATTGAAGAAATAAGTATTTATTCTGAGTGCAGGAAGGGTTTCAAAATGAATTTTAAATAAATTAAAGCCTGCTGAATTTAGAAGATTATGAAAATCATTTAAAGTTAAGACATGTGTCTAATCGCTCTTAGGAATTATTTCTCGGAGTATATGTCGCCATAGTTACTCATACTCACAGCTAGCTCGACAATGCTTTTGTCGTCGTTGCTGGCAAATGAAATTTAAGCTTTTTCCAAGCAATAAATTACGACTTTTTATGACACTGGCAGCGAAACACCCCGAAAGTATGCTACGCTATGCGTATAGTTGCCTTAGCCAAGGCAGCCGAATAAAAAAGTACGTATTCGCCCCGTTGCCACCGCCCTGGAAACATATAAAGGGTCCATAAAGCGCGTAAGCCGATCTGCCAAAGCAGCAGCGCCAACAACAGCAGCAATGGCCGAGATATCCTGACCGATGTCCTGGTCCTGGTCTTGGTCCTGGCTCGCAGGGCAGCCGGTTGCCAAATCGACAAAGTCAAGTCAAGTGTCTGGGAAACCGAGCTGAAGGCGGACCGTGGGCAGGAAATGTTGGAAAGAAATGGGAAATAAATTGGGAAATAAAAGCGAGAATCCAAGCTGAATGGTTGGGGTTATTTAATTTGCTCGTCGTATATCTTACACTTTTAGAATTATTTTTACTAAATTTCAAAGAAATTCAAAATGCGAACTGCTATTCCTTATAATTATTTATTTTAATCAACAATACTGGGCTATATTTATATAACAAACCAAGTCCAAACTACTTACTATTTAAATTTATTTTAAAATTATTTATTTTTAATTCTGTCAAATTTAACTGACATCGTAGCTGGATTTATTTTCCAGTGTTTCTAAGCTTGACGATATATCCAACTGTCTCTGTGTTTACTGCTTAGTCCTGTCTCCTAATTGGCACTACTCCAAGCAAATAGGACACAAGGCAAATTATTATAATTATACCAAGAGTGGCCAGAGGAAAGCGTTCAATTTGAGAACAGTGGATTCCGAGTCGGAGAAGGGTCCTGCAGGCCTCCACCGCAGACACACTTAGCCGGCCGGGCCCAGTGACTGTGGGTCCCAAAAGGCAACCGCAAGGCTCAAGTTACATTGAAATAAAAATACGTTAATCATCGCCTGATAAATGGCCGAGCCGAGAAACAGTTTGGCTTTGATTTATACCGCCTCCCATTCTGGGCAATTATGCAAATGGCAAAGCGGCTCCAGGGCGGAACTTGAGCTCGGCATAGGAATAGGATTCAAATTTGGAGCCTGGAGTCAGAAGCCTGGAGCCTGGAGCCTGGGCCTGGAGGCGAGTCCCGAGTCGATGAGCTGGGCGAATATTAGTTTGGCACTTACTTGTTATAGAGCACGATATCCGGCAGCCATATATGCTCGGAGGGCACGTGCAAAGTGTCCACGCCGCCGTAATCATCGGGATTCCACTTCAATTTATAGTCGTTCCATTCCTGAAATTGCAAAGTGCACAATGTAGAATGTGGCGGACGGAATGTAGGAGTAACACAACAGAAAATACAAATATGCAAATGGCAGCTGGTAATTATTTATTGCCATGAATAATAGAGAGCATAAAACTAAAAGTAAAAATTAGAAAAAGCGAGCACAAACAGTGCTATTCAGGGCCCGATATATGTGTGTAAATATTTCATTTAGCGGTTCAGGGCGTTTAACTCTCGCATTGCTGCAATTTCGATTTTAATTATCATTAATTATGCATTAATACATTGGTCGCTAAGCTGTTGGCATTAAATTACATTTTCATAATGCAATTGTGCTCCAATGTTTGCCATTGTTGTTCAAGTCCTTGCTCCTTTGGCTTTGGTGGGAGGGTATATGGGTTTATGTATGGTTTTAGTAGGTTGTTACAAATAAAGTTCAGTGAGTTTTATCCTATATTTTATAATACTTTTCTTTATATATTTAATAAATATTATCTGTAAATAACTATCAAAAGTATATTCTTTAATTAAAATGACCAAAGACTAAATAAATTGTTTACTTTTGACTAAGTGGCAATACTGATTAATTAACTGAAAGTTTAGTTTACGGCAATGTATATTTTTTATTATAATCTATGCTTACATATAGGAGGTATCCCATAGTCGACACTACGGCACTCAGTCTTTTTTTTTATCGCCTCTATATATTACTGTAATTATGTTGATTGCCACTTCCCCAGTATGTATTTATACGGGCGAGCCAAGTGGGAGCCACCTCGCTGGGGTATTCAGGGAGTCGGCTTGGGGTGAGGTTTCCTGGTGGCAGCCACGCTCGCGTGCTGACCAAGCATGAAATTCCCCGATAATTGCAAATATAATTGAGAAGCGGATCCCAACCGGTTTAATATTGATCCGACTTACACACGGAATCGCATATCAATTGTGTTTACATGCGTTCCAGCAATTATCAGAGAAAAGCCCCTTTTTTATGACAAAAATCAAATGGTTTTGCCTAAAAAAGCCCACATATCTTACTCGTCCCGCAAGTGTCTGCGATTAATTTGCTGCAGATTATACATGGAGTATAAAGGCGGGCATAAATAATTGAATTAAGTGAAGCAAATCAGGAATCGATGTTTATGCGGTGGACAGGCCAATGGAATATATTGAACATTTGATTGCGGTTTCCCGGGTCATCTGCTTAAATGCATCTGTGTGTTGTCTTTGACCAACATTTTATATTTAATTTGTAAAACATTCGCTTACTTTCTGCCAATTAAAATTTCATGTTAACTATTAAATATGATATCATCGAAAAAATTACTGAGGCATACTATTGTTGTGCCCTTTCCTGGCAATTTTCCTATAATTTAATATTATTTTATACTCTTAAATATCTTTAAAAGTGCAGCAATACCTGAGAATATCTGCCTTGTTCAATCAATGAATTAAAAAGCAAAGAAGGGCATATAAGTTCAGTTTTAAATTGATGGAAACTCAGTCAACAATTAATTTAAAAATAATATATACATTTTCGGAATTATTGCCACTAAAATAAATTTATACTTCGGTAGCCTTTGTTTTTCCAGCTGAAATTACAACCAGGAACGCAAAGCGCCACGCTTCCTCTCATAATAGGGAATAAACGGCCATTGCATTTGGCTAAAACAAATACCCATTCAGCAGCGGCCACAATGGCAAATTGCTGGGTGAATGTATAATTAATATATAATTTGGAATTCCGCTTTTGTTAGTGTTTTCGGTTTTAGTGAATTGTCAAACCAAATACTTTGCATAAGCTCCGCGCACTATTGACTGCAATTTGTGGGCCAGGCATTTGCTGTGCATGTTTTATGCAAAACCGGAAAACTTTAAAGTCGCCACCCCTCGCGCGGCCGTTAAAAGCAGCTGGGATATAAGTCGGATTCCGGACCAATTGATATTCCTCTTGTGGCCTTTTTATTCGCTCTCTTTTCGGCCAACTGCTGCTGCCGGCCGCATTAGTGCAAAGCCAATGGACATGTAGAGTGGCGACCAGACCGGAGCGGGCGCTGCAAAGTGGCCGGGACTCCCGGCTTGGCCACTTGGCCAAGTTAGAAGTTTGGCATAATGCGAGCGCGTCGGAATTGGCTGGCGCAAATTATTTTGCATTCGTCGCCAGCGAGGCATGCAAATGGCGAATTCATGTTGCTCCGGAGCCAACTCACAGTTGAGCAACCCGCAGAAATATATATCATATATATATATATATGGATCACACTCCCTAGGCGGCGAGTGGTTTTATTTCTTCATATTCTACGTGTGGCTTACCTGCTCCACCCAGACATTGGTTGTCATAATTTGATTCTTCAGATTCTGCAAATAAACGAGACAGAGAGGGGAGATTTATTATAACCGAATGTTAACAAGACTTTTATTAATTTAGCTCTGACACTTTCCACTCTGAGAATGCAGCTCGAGTGACAGACCCCATCAAGCTGCAATCGTTGTGTCGGCAATATATTATTTTAGTGAACCGACTTGCTCCTAGTACACTATGGGAAAATTCCTGGTCAAAGTTAGCAGACTTTTCGTGAGTGATTTGTTGGCAAAAGATAAAGGTTTCCTATTTTAATAAGTAAACAAAATGAATGGTGACAGATCCTACAGCATTTCTGTATTATTTATGCTTAGATTTCATATTTAACAGAATCAAATTGATCCTAGTTGACTTATATATTATTGATTATTAACTTTAGGCTGCCATTTTATATTTAACACAATCAAATTGATCCTAGTTTAATTCTTTAATTTTTATAATTACCTATAGGCTTCCATTTCATATTTAACATATTCAAACTTAATATATTTATTAACCTTTGTTATTATTGGTCTAATGGGACATTCACAGACATATATGGTTTTAAAAACAGCAAAAGTTTTCCTCTACTCTTTCTTTTGAGTGTATAAACTCTATTTTCACAGCGGAGTGCTGCTCGTGTCACTTAACAAATCAATTTTAAAGTGCTCCAAGCTGGGCCAGTCGTCGGGTGAAATAAAATGGGACTCGGAATCGGTTTCTAGTCCTGAAGTGAGCTGCAGTCTCTCAGCATCAACGAGTTCTAATCAATTGATATTCCGCAGGATAGCCTGTCCCCACGCTGGCTGCATTCCAACTATTCCGCTTAAAAGCAGCTAAAAATAGTTAGAAGCTTAACTAAACATTGCGGTAAGCCGCTAATCGAATGATCCTGGGGGAGCACGCCCCAGGATAAAAACGTAGCCGGAAACGGGAGTTGTCTAGGGGGAACTGCGACATCCTGTTGTTTCGTTTAATTAATTTTTGCAAGCCATGACAGATTTTTCGCAGCAAATTTCCCGTGCCGCGCTATTAATAATTCAAGCACATCATCGGCAGACAAAGCAAGTGCTTAATTATCGTCTTAACAGATTCAAGCACGGCCCCCGCTGTGCCATATATCCTGCCCCATATCAAGCATCTCTGGGGAACCCCCCATTACTTATGGGAGCAATTTCCTCCCTTTCGCATTTATTTACGCGCCGGGCCAAACTCATTAAATGCGGGGAGCTCAATAGAAAAATTAGAAAACGATAAAATTGCGGAATAAATCACTTAAGCGCTGAAAAATGTAATTAACGACAGAATGATAATGATGCGCCGTAACGCGTTTTTCGCATTTCTTCCGCCGGAGAATCCCGGCTAACCTCAAAGACCCCGGCAAATATGTCGAGGCATGCAGTGTTAATAGATTTTGCCGGCTGCCTTCCAGTAATCACCCGCTCAGAGGGCTCTTAGCTCCTGGCTCTCAGCTCTTAGCCCTTCTGTGGGCCGGGACAGACCCTGCAAAGGTCATTAGGCGAGGAGGGCGACGAGGGTGTCGCGGAAAACCGGCAATAAAACGACAAAGCCAAGAGCCAGGCACAATGGCAGCGAAGGCGACGAGCAAGGCATAAGGAAGAGATAAAATGTGCGGCATCAAGGAGGCGCAGGAGGGAGTGTCCCCAGGATCCGGAGACAGCAAGGACTGCGTCGGCGACGGGGAGTAGCTAAGCGCGTATCCTTTATGCTTTATGTGTGGCATCCGCTGCACCTAGTGCCTAAGTCAGAGCACTCAGAAAAAATTACTGCTTGACTCTGTTTAAAACCAAATAAAATTGTAGTTTTATGCAGATTTTTAAGTGCGAAAATTGAGGTTTAAGTTCAATTTAACAGATAAATTCAGTAGTTAAAATAAAAAATAGGCTGTCTTTACTTTTCCCTGAGTGGAGATGTCTCAAAAGTGGCTCGGCCACAAGAAATACAGAAATTTGCAATCAGGATGTCGACTTCCACTGCAGGAACCCCCTCCCCTGGCAGGCAGTTCACACCTAGCTCTGTAATTGGTGTTGCTTTTATCCCTGTGGCATGCCTCGTTTTCGCATTCCGGGGGGACATTACCCAACACAGGATGCAGGATATACACCACTTAAAGCCGAGTGCTTTAAGCAGACGTCCTGCAGCAGGATTTGCATTCTCTGCGCCGGTGTGTGTCCAAGGTCCAAGGAGCTGCGGGAACTGTTTGCTGTGCCGTGCTCATGACTTGCCTGACTGGGCTTGTTTACAATTTAAATCGAATTTCCTGTGTGCCGTAAATAAACTTTGCAAAAGGCATTCCGCTTGGCATACAAAAAAGTGTCCTGTGACCGCACCGGGGGCAGGAGGAGGAGGAGGAGGTGGAGGAGGCAGGAGCCGCATTTGAAAGGCGCTGCAAGCTGAATAAGCAGTAAATTCATTTCCGTAAATACCACGAAGCATTTACAGAGAGAGCGCACCTGATTCCGACAATTATCAATGGGGAATTTTAATGAACAAACTGCTCGAGTGACCAGTGGGTGAAGCATAGCCTTTGATCCTTATAATTCAGTCATTATTGTGATTAAATTGTACACTGAAAAGTGAAATGTATTCCAAATTAGAGCTTTTACTACATTGCACATATTTGCTGTATTATTGGGACTGCTCTTTCTAAAAGGAATTAAACTTGCCAACAATAGCCTTCTCTATTTCACTATTTCCCGAGAATTGCTCTCTAGGTCTGGTCAATAAAATCGGGAGAATACCTTTGTCCTTCAGGTAAAGGAAATGTTAATGTTCTCCCTGCCTTAATTTTCTGATTGCAATTTGCCCAAGCAAACAGGAGCTTACAAAGGGCTCGCTTGAACAGACCCAGGACCACTTTTGGTTTCGGTTTCAATTTCCCAATATATTCCAAATTTATGGACAAACATGCAATTAACTGGCTCGGAAATGTGCAATTGCCATTTGAATGCCTTTTGGTGGCAAAACGAGAGCCCGTCTTATATGGCAAACAATGCGGCCGAAATGTATGTCACCTGCTCGGGCACCTGGACGGGCACCAGTTATGCAACTAATAAGCCGAAGGGACTGAGCCATGGATCAGAAGGCCGAGCTGGAGACCGGCCAGGGGCAGGGGCAGGAAATGGAGGTCCAAGGTTCAGGCACATGGAAAATTGCAAATTACAAATTCTACGGTCAAAACGCATTTCTCCTTGGTTGTTATGGCTGCAACATGCCCCATTCCTTTCCACCCCCTGACAGTTGATTGCAATTTCCAGGACAACAAGAAAAAAATAAAGTACAAGCACTGATTTCAGTGTGGAGAATTTACAAGCAATTGTATGCCAATAAGGAAAAGTAGGCAACACGTGTGTCCACAACAACAGCCACAGGGAAAGCCAACAAGGAAGCCAGCAGCAGCAGCCGGGAGGGGGTGAGAGAGCGGGTGAAAAACGTGGACTACCAGTGGACTATTGCAATAAAAGAAATTCTGCGAATATTTCAAGCGAGTCAGCAGTCAAGCGCACACAGGGCGGCTGAGCGATATTCCAGTGTGCACGAGCTCACATACACAGAAAAGCAATTTCGATATAAGCACCTTATGCCAGATGCCCAGATGCCGCCCCACAGTGGAATGGAGCTAAGTGAAATAGCGTGAAAGGAGGGCTTTTGGCTTAATTCGGACGGGCTTCGGAGGGCGGAGTACCAGTTGTAAACTTGGGAATACAAAAATGTATTCTAAATGAAGAAATAAATACTCTTATCGATGACTTTACTAATCTAATATTTAATTAGTTATAATTCTGCAATAACTAATTATTACAATTATAAATTCAGATTGATCTATCATCATCAGTTATTATACTTCAATGATGTTCTAAGAAATACCACCTAATTACCACCTTTATTACTAAAAGTTGATATTTTAAGTTAATATACTTCAATGATATTCTAAGAAACCCCACCTAAAGGTAATATTTATTACTACAAGTTCTTATTTAATTGCATAAATAAAAGCACTTTAAAGGTATAAATATATCATTATCCTATTCAAATTTGTGTAATAATTCGTATCGTATTGAATAATATTTTGCCTGGTATTCAAACTTTAACTCGGATCTCAGCATGAAAGCCTCGTTTGGAAGGCCCATAAACTGTATTTAAAAATGTCATAAAAGTGTAACACCTTAAGGTTCAATGTACCCACCCTGAAAATAGAGTCTGATGCCTTAATTTGGTGTCTTCATTGTGCGATTCCTTTAAATTAGATCTGACCACTGCAATGCTGAGCCAATGTGCGCTGCTGTGACTGCCTTTGCTGCCACTGCCACTGCTGCTGCCACAGCTACTGCCACTGCCACAGCTACTGCTACTGCCAGGCATGCCCTTTAGTGGTCTTGGTGCTTAGCGCGTGATTTATAACAGCAGCGAAAGAAAGCAAGTCGAAAAAAGCAAAGCCAGAGAGCAGAAGGCACCGCCTGGGAGCGAGGGAGGGCGGAGGAGCCGGCGCAGGTCCGACTACTGTGTGGCCAGCAGCACGTAGCTGTTAGCCGGTTTCCCATTTCCGGCTGTCATGTGCAGCCGAACCGGGCAGAAGATTGTGCACCATTTGCTGGCCAACACAGAGCGATCTGGCCCGGCTGCAGCTTAGGCTACACCAGCGCTCCAGTCTCGATATTGGTCCGAGTTCCTTGATATATAGTGTAGGGCCGGGGCTGTTGCTTAATTCCCGGCGCCCCCGGCAATTGCATAGTTAATCAAGAAAACAATCAACCGAGGCAGCCCATTGATTTATTATGCAAACAGCGGGCGAGACAATGGAGCTTAGTTGCCTGGCTTTTTAATCGCAGGGTAAACAGTTATTAATTGCGTCCCGATTGTTTGCTGTGGCTTACACAAATGCCATTGCCTACTTACCGGCGTGGCGGGGCTTTCGCGAATTAATCTGTTATGATTGTCATTTGATAAGTCCGGGCCCGGGTCCTGGCCGGGGGCACGGGCGCACGGGCACGGGCGCACTTGTCAAACAAATGGATGGCTCTCCTTGACGGCATCGTTAACAAGAAATTTAAACGAATTTGTTTGCGATTTGCGTAGACATTTTGGGGATCAAGGTGGATGTAATGGGTGGGATCATTAATTTGTGTCAAAACGAAGGCTAGCACTTAGAGATCTTCATGAAAAAGTCCTAAGATATGGGCAGGAATCTGTATTAAGCAATCAAAAGTACATAGAAACTTAATAAAAACCTTTTAAAATAATTTTATGTAGCACAAATTAAGGTGGATGTAATGGATGGGATCATTAATCCACCTAGCACCTATAAATCTTCAGGAAAGAGTTCCAAGATATGGGCCATACTGCAGGAATCTTTATTAAGCAATCCAAAGTATATAGAAACTGATTAAAAATGTCTTAAATTATAGAGATCTTTATGAAATAGTCCTAAGATATGGGCAGGAATCTATATTAAGCAATCAAAAGTGCATAAACTTATTAAAAACCTATTAAAATCTTTTTAGCTAGCACAAACATTTTTAATACTCTTTACTATAGTTGATAGTTGCAGTTTTTTAGCTTATGGGGTCTTGGTTTTTAGTGGCAGGCACTATATACTTACCACATCGATCAGCTGGGAGAGCCGCAGACCCATCTTGACGGTGAGGCGGTCCGAGTTGTTGCCCACGGGTCGGATGAGGCGGTTGTAGTTGCTCAGCAGGTCGTCGTAGAGGCGCTTCGCATCTGGGTTGGCCAGGCCGCCGGTGGCAAAGTGTAATGCTATGAACACAGCTGCGAAGAGCACGCTACCCATCTTAGGCCAGGTCCAACCCTGCAAGTGAACAAACAAATATGGAGATAAGTTGCGGATAATATCGTCTGGTTGGCAGTGCAGCTTTGGTTCTGCCTGCATTAGCATTATTCCAGCATAAAACATAAAAACTTTGAGCTGCAATTGTGCAAGTGAAACAGAGCGGAAGGCGGGATCTGAAGGAGGACTGTGTGCTGGCGCTGTGGAATAAGGGTCGTAAATTTTGCAAAAGTGTCAAAAGTCCTGGAGCTTTGTTCCCTTTTGGGCAGCAGTGCAGTGCAGCCATAAACACCATTTAATCTTTGGCTCAAACACTCAAGACACCACACACCAAACATGCACGATGCACGTCCGTGTGAGTGCGCCGGAGCGTCCTTCCGCTTCCTGCGTCTTCTGGCTGCCATCCACATGTGCTCGACATTTTTGTTATTGCTCAATTCCAGCGAGTACCCCGCGCCCTGCTCTCCATATGCGTTTCTGCATTTATGCATAAAAGAATCTTGGCTAAAGTGCTGTCGAGTCCAGCTACATTAAGCACGAACAAGCAATTATAATCAATCCCTTACTCGGCATTCTGGCCAATTAGAGGAAGTGCTCAGAAAAATGTCAGAAATAACTATAACTATAACTATAACTATACTGCAAATAATAACACACAAAGAAATATTGCTCTGTTGACTCTCGTAATTGGCCAGCCATTGAGACAATCGAGGAACTGTTTGCTTATGCAGGAAGCCATTGAAAAAAGGTCCTCAGATAGATGGCAGTGCAATCAACAAATATCGTCGCACTGCATACGAAATAAATTGTTATTTACATGTAATCCATGACCAGCTCGGTGAGTTTCAGCTCTTCTGGCCAACTCAAATGGCCACTTGGCCAAGTGGTTTTATGCCGAATCGAGATTTAGCCAAGGAAAGCGGCAAAGTGGAACCCAAAACTTTTAACTGCAAACTGTAAGCTCAGAACTAAAAACTTTGCTGTCCTTAGCGCTTACTTTCTTGTTTCTTTCTGCCCTGCGAAAGTTTCGAGGAAAAGATTTTACGTGTCAGAAGCGGCAAAGTTTTCCATATTTTGAGGTGTACATATGTGGCCACAGCCGCGGCAATTACATTTATCAGTTTGATTTGAGTTTGGCCAGACAGACGGCTAAATTAATTATGCTAATTTCATGTGTAAATCGCTCGTAATTTGTGCATTGATTTGATGCAAACTCGTCGCTTTTCCGCCTCGAAATAAATCAAATCAAATTCCGACGTCTGCATAATTCAGCAGTCGTGGCGCACAAAACACGTGTCAGTGACCGCGGAGCAAACAGAAAAAAAGCAAAAAGGAACTGCCAGGGAAATAATAATAATAACGGAGAGGGCAACATGACACATACAGAAATGGCGACAGGGCGACAACACACACACACACACACACACACACACTCGCAGAGGGAGAACAACGAAATGGGCGACATAAACAACGAGGACGAAAATGAATGTCATTTCGAGGGCTATTTATGCGCCTCTTAGTTGGCAGATTATTTCATTTTCATTTCCATATGACCATTTATATTTATTTATTATTTATACTTTTCCTCACGCACACCCGCACACACGCACACACGTCTGGCCACAATTTGGCTTGCTGCGGATGTCAACGCTGCGTATGCGCAATATTATTTGCTGACTATTTATTAAAACGTCTGCGAGTAGGAGTGTGTGTGTGTGTGTGCGTGTACGGTTTTTGTTTGAACGCCGCTCTCACCATAAAAACCAGACGAGGACGATGACGTGTCCTGCCCCCGAAAATAGCTCGCATTTCCATTAATGAAAAATGTAAACTGCAAAACTTCTCCCTTCTGCCGGAATGGAGTGCTGCTGCCACTTTTTGCGGCTAAAGTTTTTAGAAAAACTGAAAATGCCACTCGCCGTTTTAATTACACAAATGTTCCATTTCCATTTTGGTGACTTGGTTACTTGTTTGGGGTCATTCCGGAGCCGGCAGCAGCGGGATAATGAAGCAAAAAACTGACATTGACTGCGGCCAACAGCCACTTTAATTGCAATCAGAGGAGGAGAGTGCCCAGCGGGAGGGCACGTCAGTTTATTGCAGAATGAACTTGATTTGAGCACTTCCATCCGAGAGGGGGACCTGTTAAATAATCGCCCGATGCTCCATCCTCATTTGTCGGGAATTGAAGGCGACTACGACCGCGATTAGTTGCAATATGAGAAGAGCAGTCCCCCGCCAACAGCAGAACAAATTGTTATGTAATTGCCCGATGTATATAAAGATATACACTCCATCTCCAGTGTGGTGCCACACAAAGCCAACCCTGCACACTGCACACAGCACACTGCACACTGTTGTCCTGTCCCAGAGTCTCGGTCTCGCTGCCTTCTTCCATTTTATCCATTTTATTAGCACTTGTTGGTCTGCGCGAGCGAGGGGGCGGCAGCGGCAGCGGCGGTGGCATAAAAATAATAAGTATCAAAAA
The DNA here is from genome assembly GCA_008042775.1 of Drosophila pectinifera. Taxonomy (NCBI): domain Eukaryota; kingdom Metazoa; phylum Arthropoda; class Insecta; order Diptera; family Drosophilidae; genus Drosophila; species Drosophila pectinifera. The sequence goes on from VNKC01003127.1 coordinate 51,595, forward strand.
TAACTGACCAGCTCTATGGCCGTAAAGAGAATGAGACGGACATTGAATGCACTCGACGTGTCCAACGGCGGCTATAATTTCAATCACTTCCCCGGCAACTGCAGCAGCCAAAATGTGGCATTAAAAACCCTCGTAAACGTGGCTGCAGCGCTGAGCTCAGGGGTGTGGATTTCACTGAATCCGTGTCCTTTTTTCACTGTTTTTCCTCCGTTTCACTCTCCGCCCTCCCTGTTTGAGTGCAGCGAAATGGCAGCAAATATTGAAAGAGAAACTATTTGTTGGCTAGCCGTCAATTTGTTGGTAATGAGCTGCGGCTGAGTCCGAGTCCTGCCGCCTTGTTGTGCCTTTGTGGCACTTTTTTGTTTGCTATTTTTGCTGCTGTTGTGGCACAAATGAAAATGTCTTTCAGCGTGGTAAATATTTTATGTCATTTCTGTGCTCGTCTTTTGTGCGCTTACTTGTAGTTACAGCCGCTCGGCTTTCTTTTCTGCCCGCTTTTTAATACCCGGCACTCGGAGACTGAAAAGGGAATATTGTATTCCCGCAAATGAGGGTACCTACAGGGCATATATATTCTGGATCTTATGGTAGAGCTTATCTACTGTAATAGAGAATTGTAAGGCGATCCTAAGCTAGAGATACCGAATTGCAAACATAACATTTATCCTCACGAACAAGACTATCCCTCGACTAATTTCTTCTGTACTCAACTGCCGCAAAGTAGAGCTGAGTGCCGGGTATGTTTATGGTCGAGGCTGTGCCGTTCTTATTTGTATTTTTTGGGCTCCTTTTCCTTTGTTGCCTTTTTGTTTGGCATTTTTAAGCGCCAGTAAATTTTTTAGTAGGCAGAGCTGCGCAGAGCAACCGCAGCAGCAGCAGCAGCAGCACCGGCGGCAGCGGCAACAGCAACAAAGTGAAACTCTGCCGGAAACGGCGTCGACGGCAACATGGCTGGCGAGTCAACTTCCGCTCGCTGTAAGTGTGTGCGTGTGCGAGTCCATGTGTGGGTGTGCGGGGCCCTTGCAATTTTCCAGTTGAGTTCGTTTTTCATTTCCGTGTTATTTGTTTTGCATGCGCCACTCCGCCACTCTGCCACTCCAACACTCCATTCTCCATTCTGGGGCCCGCCTCTTTGGCCATTTCTTTGTTATTTTCCGGCGCCTTTTTGCGCTGCATACTTTTCCCAGGCTGATATATTAACATGGCCGCAATGGCAGCTGCCATTTTCGGCATTGTTGTTGTAATTGCTTTTGTCTCTGTGGCACCGCCGTAATTGAATTTCGCTCCGTGGTCCCCCAAGCCCCTTCCGAGTGCCGAAAAAGAAATGCAAATACCCCACCACGTTCTTAATCCTCCGGCTCTCTCCAAGCGAATACACCCTTCAGACAGCTGCTGCTGGGAGGTGCCAGGAGCTGCTAGGAGCTGCTAGGAGCTGCTCGGGAATCCTATTCAAACTCAACCCATTGGGGTGCAAAGCACTGTCTAATTTATGCAAATTTATTTTATTTAATTGCAGTTGGTCTGTCCTCGGCCATTGATTGGCCTGTTATTAGCTGGCCGACTATCTGGCTGAGTGCATTTTTCGGGCATTATGCAAACTGCTACGCGAATTATGTAGGAAGTCTTGATGCATGCATAATTTGGTGGAACTCTTGCAGTAATTTCTTGACCAAATACATTAGGGATTGGCTCTTTAGTTCTAGGCAAGTTCTGCTCGGCAAATACTCGGCTATACCCCAAGTACATAGCCAAAGGGCAACAAATCGAATAGGGAAAAGGGTCGGCGGAGATGAAGGTGGTTTTATAATCAAAGGAACGCACACACACACAGCCGTAATCTGCCAAAATACCTGCCTGAGTTTTTTGCGTATACTTCCTTTTTTTGTTGGGCAAAAGTTGAAATTTTGTTATTTGAACTTTTGCTCATGAGCACCCTCAGGTAGCTTGTTAAACATTCTTTGCTCGCCTATATAGGTATATATACACACAGACGTGCCTGTGCCTGTGCCTGTGTGTGTGCACACTCTGCCCAAAAAGAAAACTTCAACTTGAAACATGAAAATTTGCATATGATAAGCAAATAAGCAGATGTATTGCCGTTGTTGTTGCCGTGTGCTGTTGCCGCTTCCAGGTAACTGGGAAAAGTTTTATTAGATTCTTGATTCGTGAAAGGCGGCGAGCGGGAAGGCCGAAAGGGAAAGCGGCCAAAGGGAAAAGGGAAGCCGGGAAAAGGAAAATCGGGAGCTTGCCAGGTAGCGCGCGCATTTGTGGCTTGGTCTGCCCCAAGGAGGAGGAGGAGCAGGAGTATGCGGGGCAAACGCTGGCAAATATGCGAAACATTTTAAAATTATTTTTGCATAAATAACATTTTCCCAGTCTTACGTGTGTGCGAGCCAAAGGGTTGCAAATGAGCTGAAACATTCGGCATTAGCCCAGCACGAGACTGGAAATTGAACGAGCCCCGGAAAGTTATGGCATAGAAAAGAGGCTTACCGCACTGCCATCCCGCAGTCACTTGAGTAACGCAAATGATGTGCAAATATGCGTGAACTGCACACACAAGAGCCGAGCGAGCGGAGCCGTACAATGCGGCGGATGCGCAATATTTAATATGAAGTGCTTCGAGCTTTGGCGGGGAGGAAAATAAGTGCCTACTTTAATTGTTTGATACACACAGAAAATTAATCGTTATTTATATGAATATTTAAACATTAAACATCATTTATAATACCCATAAAACATAGAATATATGCATATTTTTAGAGAATATCCTTTAATTTATATTGATTATGTTCTCAGTGCATATCTTCGCTCTTGGTGATCTATCATTTATAATACCCATTAAATATAGAATATATGCATATTTTTAGAGAATAACCTTTAATTTCTATCGATTATGTTCTCAGTGCAATCACACACACACTGTGACATGCAGGGGCGTTCGACACAGACAAAGACAAAAGCAAATTTCCCGCTGGCTGCGCCTCTAAAGCTTCAGTGCGTGTTTGTGTGCAGCTGTGTGTGTGAGTTAGCGAGTGTGTGAGTTAGCGAGTGTGTGGGTAAGCATGAAATGCACTTGCTTTCAGCATCAGCGTTTTAAATAAAATATTAGCATTTATTGCCTTCTGCACTCAGGGGACTATTTAGGCGAAGCGGAGCGGCGGCAGCGGCAGGATGCACAGGATGTGCAGGATGCCCCGGCTGCGGGTCGCTGAGATGGAATACGATATACCGAATGGGAGCCGTAACTTGCTCTAAGTGCTATGCAAAAGGGTTGCTGCCCCCCGACCCAGGTGAATTACTCCAGTTGCTGCTGCTGCTCCCGAAGAGGAAACGGAAGCTGCAGGCTGCTGGCGCTAATGTAGCTAACAAGGATACTTCCAGGTATTTAAATTTGGTCTCTAAGCCCTTTAGCAATTTGTTAAATTTAAATTGAGGGAAGATCTAGGGAAGCAGGTTAGGTTAGGGAAAGGTATTGAAAGATACAGACTCCTTTTCGAAAACTCAGAATCAACACGTACAAAGGTTCAACCTTAATACTGTCAAATACAGAATTCATGAAATTCACACCATGACCGAAGTAATAGATGTAATCAGTCCTCAAGCCGAGAGCTCTGGCTGACTTATTCCGCCAATTACTTAACAGATGATGTGTCCAACTCGAGTGCAAGCTTCATCAGTCAGCGCCAAATGCAGGGTGACTTGTATGCGAGCGTTTGCTGCGGTTAATTCGGCTTAAGGCCACACAAATTGCTGGCAGTTCGGGTGTTTCGAGTTGCAAGTTGCAAGTTGCAAGTTGCCAGTTTCCAGTTGCAACAGTCACTGGGGACCGCATAATGCGTTCGCACTTAACCCAGTCGGTCTTTAAGCGCTCAAGTGACGACACGAGGAGCGCCAGCAGGAGCTGTGACAAAGGCGAACATTCAGCAGGACAATCGGCAGCAGTGACAGCCCAGCTGGATGTCCCCGGCACAATGGGACATGGGTATATGGGTATATGGGTATATGGGTATATGGGTATATGGGTATAGATATGGAGTGTGCTGGAAATGCATCTCACTTATGGCCCGTTGACTCCGCTTTGAAAGGCATGCATTGTGCGCTGTGTGTGGCACTCGCATTATCCTGCTTATCGATAAACTGCAGTCCCCGCAGGGACACAACTGTTGCTTTCACTTCCACTGCCACTTACTTGAGAATCACCCCCCCCGAAAAACTTACGAAACTAATATATCCTGCTATATGTTGCCTCGAGGACACGGCAGGCAATTGGCCCGTGACGCAGGTGCTGGATTTTGGATTTTATGCGGCCGGGCTTTATGGCCAAAGTTGGCCCCGAAATAAGCGGCTAATGCAAAAGCTCTTCAAGCGCTTTTATATGGCCATCAAAAAGTTTCATACGCCACGTAGGCCGGCCCGAGTTAATTATGTTTATGCAACGCGATTTACATGAGAAAGACCAAAAGACCGAAAGACCAGACGAGCAGTGGAATTGCTGCTACATCCGAGTCCCAGACTGCCGGATCACAAAAAGATGTATGCATAAATAGCCCAAGGTGTTAATTTAATAAACGAATTACGAAAACATGAAACGTCCTGCCCCAGGCAGGGGGAGGGACTGTCACGGCTAATGCTAATGCTCAGACGGATGTCCTTAGCATAATGCCAACTTCTGATGGACAATTATGCTAAATAATTTCTGGGCCATAAGGGCGCTCCAAAGTGATTCTCAAGGAAGTGGGAGTGGCTTAAAGTTGAAGTAAATCATATAACTGAAGTCAAACTTTAAGTTCAATGGATGGGTTCTCGAGGGCTTCGGTATTATAAAGATATTTACCAGGCCTCCTTTACTTTTCAGGCTAGTATAGATGCCGCACCCAGGTCCAGCATCCTTGGGATCGTTGTTAACCGTGTTACGTAAACTGGAACTTCCTCCAGCAGGCTGAAGCTGGTTAAGCTACAAAACGGCTTTCATAGCCGGCATTACCTGCCGGCAGGGATGGGTGTAGTGTCCCTCCCCGCAGTCACTCTCCTCCTCCGGAGGAGATTCTTGCGAGGAATAGTTCCATGCACGCAGCTAAAATTCGTGGCATACTTTCCGGGCAGCATCGCAGCTGAGAAGAGAAACTGAAACTGAAACTGCCGCTGATGCTGCTGGTGATGCTGCTGCTCCAGCTAACAACTGAAGAATGCTGGGACTTGCGGCTATGAAACGGCATGCCAAAAAGCAAAAATGGAGATGCTGGGCCGTTCCACGCCCCGAAACTAGCAAGTATGTAGGTTGCCACCGCCCGCCCCTCGGCTACCCGTGAACTAGTTTCGCGTTCGCTTTAAATTATCTTTGATGCGAAAACACGGGGGGTGGTGGCACTATGGGGATGTGGGGCGGTGGCGATGGGGCATGGAAACGAATTGCCGCAGGTGTCAAAAACACACAGACAAAGTCAATTTGCGCTAGCAGACGACAGGACATGCCGGCGGATGGTGTGGCCTGGCCCTGACTGGGTAGTTCCAGGGGGATCCGGCGGGGGGCTGGGCGCTGGGAGAGCCTGCGCTGCTCATTACGCGGCGCCTTTGATGTGCGGCAAGCCGTCGTAAAGTGCCGGCAGCAACAACAAACAACATTACAAGCGCCAAGTGGCCCGCTTTCTGCTGGCTGCTCTCTGATTATAATCATCATGATAAGTACTCTATATACCCCACGTGCCACGCCCACTAGTTGGCTGCCTAACAATGGCAAGCCGCAAGCCCCGCCACCCCCCCATTCGCATCCCCTGTCATTTGATGTCGCTTTTACCGCAGGAACCGCTGCCAGTGGAGGCGGAAGAGTGGCCCTTGGGTCTCCGGAACACTCCCCCAGAATTTAATGCTCACCTGCACCCTGCTCGCTGTTTATCTTTAATGCATACAAATAATGCAGGAGCTGCAAGTGTTGATGGCTAGGGCGATGTCACCATCAGCGTCTCCAGCGCCAGGGCCAACACCGCCACCCGACACGCCATAAAATCAAGACACACGCCATTTTAGAGCCACCAGAAGCAATGGGGCCACGCCCTCTCCCCCAGAACACCCATCTAATTCAGGCAAATGGAGCACTGCGAGAAATTGCTCTACATAAGTAACCAAATCGAGCAATTATTTGCCTCATTTATCTATCTAAAGTTACTGAATCTAAGTTTAAATAGTATCTACCAGCTTGAAAATATCCTAGACAGCATCCAAAGCTGTTTTATCATATTAACTATATATTTATAATAGTATAGGCTTTCTAAAATGAGTTTCCTACTTAGCAATTCCGATAGTGCTCCTTAATCAAGCCCAGGGATCTCTTCCGGCCAAGAGTTTCATAAATTCCGACAGCCTAAATCATCTTTCAAGCACTGTCAGCCTCAAATTGATAGTCCCAGTTAGATTTTCAGCACTTGGGGAGCAGCAAGGCACAACCGGCTGTTGAAATGACTTCTGCCCATTTTGATAGATGGACAGAGGAGAGGAGAGGAGAGGAGAGGTGGACGCGCCGCCGAGTTGCAACTAGGAGGAAAAACAATGCCGACAGCTGCCAAGGCCTGTCAATATTTCAGAGGCACGGCTTCATTAATCAAGTGCCAGCCACTCGTATCTCACCTATTTCGAGAGATTTCGGCAGGAATAATTGGTTATGTGTGGCAGGGTCGAGGGCATTGACCAGGGGCGCGGGGGGTGGTGTGTGTGGCCCTCAGCCAATTTCTGTCATTCGATATGCACAAAAGATTTATGAGTTAATTAATGTGGCGGAGGTCGGGAAGCGGCGAAGTGGCGGCGGATTCATTGTTGAGCATGATTAATGCGTTTCGAATTTTTCGTTTGTTTTGCTTTGTGTACCGGAAGCGGAAACGATATTGTTGCGGCATCCGGTCTCAGGTTTAAAGCATCGACCATCCACAGTGCCGACTTTATGCCTGGGACTGCAGTAAATTTGGGTCAGCGACTGCGGGCAGAGTCGTGGCTCATTCATAGCTCATAAACGGCGCTAATATTGAGTGTCGATTTTCCACCACACTGGGCCAGGACATTGCACCAATGTCTCTCTTTCACGCTTTCCCACTTTTACGCTCTCCCCGCCCCATCTGGCTGGGTCCTTGCCTGCATCTGTGTGTGTTCGTGTGAACAATGCAGCTGTTTCTTCCTCGGCTACTCTATTTTCTGCGACCTGCTTTTTGTGCCATGGCGACGAGGACTAAGGACTGCGAACTACTCGGTAGTCGAGTACGAACTACGGCGGCAGCTGCTTCATTACGGAAGCCAGTATCCTGTTAATAGTTTAACATAAACTGTGGCAAGGAGTGCACGCCGCCTGCCGCCGTCGCTTTTATTGATTATCGCCGCTGGACACTTATCCTTACACCGTATTTCCCGTAGTTTCGGGCTGCAGCGGAAGTTGACACACTTGGCCAGCGACGCCATCGATGTCCTGATGGGGCAATTCATATAAAATTCATCTCAATGTAATTTGATCGGGCTTTAAAATTAAATTTCAGCTCTCGTTTCACTTAATACTTTTACCAGCCAGCCATTTTATATCTTTACTCACAGTATATATGTTTTAACACTAACTGCAGCGTCATAATTCATCTTGGGGCTGCTGGCAATAAGATAGTCATCCCATCGACACAAAAACCCTAGAGCAAGAAAGTCCTGGCTTTTAGTACCCCTTAGTGAGGGATGGCATTATTTGCCATTTTTCTTTAAAAAAAATTGCTTATATATTCTATATTCTAAGAGTTTTTAAAGACGTCTCTTTTATATTAAAGTTTTATTAGGTCCCCCCCGCTTAATCTATTTATATTTAATATTTATAATATTATCCCTGTCAGTTCTGGGGTATCCTTTGGTCGAAATTGTATTTTAAAGACACCCAACCTATTTTTTGTTGTGCCTTATGGTTTGGACAAAACGTAGTCATAAATTTAAATCAAACATTTTGACAGGCGACCACCAGAAGCGATTGCAAATTTATCTATAAGGAGAAGGGCAAGACAACATTTGGAATCTGGACAACAGATGTCCGCTTAAAGTGATTTTTTCCACAGAAATGTATATTATAACGAATATAGATATATGTGGCGGAAATGGGTATGACTGATTTATGCGGCAGGGCTTTTGTTGCTGTGACTAATTACGTGCGGAGTTCTGAAATGCGCGATTGATTGATTGATGGGGATTGTCGCTGGGCGCTCTCATTATTCGCAAAATTGATAATGTAAAACAGATGTTTCCGCTCCCACTTCATTGTTATTTAATTAGCCCCGATGCCGTATCGAATGTATCGAAAGTTTGGCGCTTGATTAATGCTGGGCCGTCGCTCTATCCGCTCGCAGGTAGGAAATGAGCGACGCAATCGATAAATGAATAAATGACAGCTAATTAATCCAAACACATGCACTCTCAGATAATTGTTATATGGCCTACCGACCTGCCTCCCAGCCGGGCCAGGACACTCGCTGTCGTCCTTGTGGCATTTTATATGCAATTTCATTCGCCGCGAAAGAGCGAAAAAGTGAAATACATTAAAAATTCATTAGCATTTAACTGACACGGCAGCGGCGGCACATTGATGTCCCGAATTGGAATGCAATTCCAATTAAGCAGCAGATCGATTGCCGGTTTAGTTGTCATTCTGCTACCTTTGCTCTCGGGCGTCAAATCGGTTTGAGCCTTTGGGCCAAGTTCAATGAGGCGAGAGAGCCTTATTGGCTCAGCTGCCAGAGCAGTGATGGCGGTGCCCTCGAGCTGTTTATAGTTGCATCCATGCCGGGGCTTAGAGCTCACTTGCATAATCACATACCTCACACTGAACAAAGAACTTATACAGGAAATAAATAACCCTCAATCTTTCAATTTAATAAAGTTTATCTTCAGAGAAGTATAAGGTTTATTGGGCCAAGATCAATGGCTTTGTTTTAGCTGATATTTTCTGTATTTAATGAATATATTATAGTTGGATGTTTTTTCACCAGTGCACTGTTGCCTCTGCCTGAATGAAATGGACAACTTGCCAACATCCACAACAGCTGCAATCTGGGTTGATGGCTTCGGAGGTGGACTGGCTAGGAGCTGGGTTCGGTCTCTGGCTTGGTCTGACTTATGCATTGCCACGCATGAATTATTCAAATACTTTCCTGCTGTATGCATAGTTGGGAGCTGGCTGGGAGCGGAGGGCCGGCAAAAATGCTGGCACAACACGTAAACGAAACCGAAAACCAGAACTCAAACAGCATAAACTGCAGCCACTCGAATTGGATTGAGTTTTTGCTGAATATCCTGCAAATGCAACTGCCGGCTTCAAACAGGATGTGGGGCGTGTGGGCGTGGGCGTGGCATGGCTCAAAGTCACCCAAGCACCAGCACCAACACCAGCTCGACTAGGACATGGTAAAACAGAGTTATGATGGAGAATAGTGGCATGCATAACCCATTTCAGGACAAGGTTAGCCAACCAACCAACATGTTCATTTGGATGTGGGAAACATTCAATTTCTGGGCGTAATCCGGCGCTCACGAAATTTCCCTCCCAAATAAACCAAAAAAATAACAAGACCTGGCATAACCGGCCACAGAATCGATTGCGATTGCAAACTCGATTCTATAGCATTCCACTCCATTCCGCCGGCATGGAAACTATATAATTGTGTAACTCTGGGAGCAAAGGCAATTTGATAAATTGTTGGGCTAAAATCGCAGCTGAATTTGGTATTACCGAAATGACGTGATTCCGACTGTGGGAGCACTTTGCCGATCCGGATTCCAGCTTCCAGAATCCGGATCCCAGCATATTTGCTCAACTTAATGGCTGAAAAGCAACAGAAGCGCGTAGTTCGATTATTTAATGCAAATCCAATGCATTGTCAATCAGGCCCACACAGCAGACTCCTCGTCTCCTCGTCTCCTCGTCTCTTCAGTTCCCCGCCGGTTCTCGGCACAGTTGGCAAAGCGATTTTCAATTTCCAATTTCAAATTTCAATTCTATGCAAAGTAGACGATGACTATAGACCCTGCCTCTTCTCGCAGTGCTCAGTGCTCAGCCTCTAGCCTCCAGACCCGGCCACACCCCTCGAACGGCTTCTATGTGTGCCAACTATTGACACAGAACTCACTCAGCCACCCCCACACCCACTCACCCACACACCCGCACACACACAGCGGCAGAGCACTTGAGCAAATACCCGACGATCCGAGGCACACACAGAGACAATGCCAGGACTCTCAAGAGGGGTGAGAGCTGGTTCGAGGGGCCTCGGGCTGTTCCAGTAGATGAATTCGCTTCAATTAATTATGGAATTGGTGGTTATCCCAAGGAGACCCTCTACTTATTGTCAGCGGAGGGTAGAAACGAGTCGCTTAATAAAGGACAATTCTGAAACAGCACAAGCTTTAATAAGCTAACTATATAAGGGAAGGGAACTATATTAAAGGCAAGCTTAGATCATTAAATACTTTTTACGAATTTTCAGGAGTAGTTGAAGTTCATTTTGCCAAAGTTTAAGTTTATAATTGATTCCTGATTTCTATATAAATGTAAATGCAACTTTCAGCTTCTAACTTTTAACTATACTTTGCCACGTTTAAGTCGCGGAATCTTGAATAAACTCCTCGAATTTCCCCATAAGCCGTTTTAAGGAACTCCTTTGGCTAGTCAGCTTTCCTTGCCTGCAGCTGGCTCTATCTGCCCCGCACCATCGCATATAGTTTACTTGCGCTAATAGCATCGCACGAGCTGGAAATCAAAGCAACGACATCCAGCTGAGACACACCGCCTCCGCGTCCTTCGGTGCGCGCGATGTCCTGGCTTCGTCTCCTGCCGAGTGTCGCAAGTGCATTCAATTACTTGATGTGTCTATATGGCAGCTACAATGTCTCCTCGTTTCTCGTATCTGTCCCTCCGCGTTTAATACAATTGCTATTTTGTAGTGAAAGCGAACGGGGCGGGGGCCACAAAGGGAATTCAAGGGAAGAAAATACAAATTGTAAAAGGTATAAAATTGATGGGTAAAATGATGCAGTGCCACTGGCTTTTCCAGCATCCTTAGCATCACCATCAGCTACAGCTACAGCTATAGCTACGGGATTTTTGCCGAGCCCGGGATGCCCCCGTGATTGTTTATCCGTGGCAGCCATAGCTCCTAGGGCTCCTGTCGCAGGTGAGTCGAGTCCCTCAGGCCGCGTGGGGCAGGATATATACATTTATATATATATATATAAATAAATATGAGTGCTCGCTCGGCTGGGGCACTTAAATGCTGTAACCTGCAGAAGAACGAACGGGAACGGAATATTTTTGCCGTCGCTCGTAATGGAAATTTCAGCACTATGGCAGTTCAATTGACGACCTTCCTGTTCCTGAATGAAAGGCTCTGGGATAATCGAAGGGCTCTGGAGGATGAGTTACAGCTCGGTTTATGGATTTTCCATTTGCAATTGGGCTTAATATATTGCCAGCTCGGAGAATGAGTTTTTTAAAGCCCTTGAGTTCTACTTGTATTTATTTATTTTGCTGGAATTCTCGGTGTTTCAAAGAAGCACGTGTTGAGGGGTTATTCCATTGCAAAATAACTGGAGTGTTAAAACAAACAAAGTTGCACTTAATAAATACCTTTATCTACTGAGTTTAATAGTCAAATCCAAGATGGCCAGAGGCGATTCATTGATTAATCGACTTACCTGCAAGGAAACAAACGTAATTTTCAATTAGCAAATGCTTAATAAAGGCCACCTGCACTGTAAGTTGCCGGCTTAGGCTGCCAACAAAAGTTTTCAATGGTCTTTGGAGACGAAAAGCCCATGAAAGCATCCGGAAACCATAGCAGGCCTCTGTTCGACTCAAGAGATTAGTGACACAAATGCATAAACTCCACACAAAGGCCGTTAAGTCATTGGAGAGATAGAGTTCCGAACAATGAGAACTTATGTTTAATAGCCTTAAAGGCCGCTTATCATTTGGGATTTAATTGAAAATTTCTGTTGACCAAAGAACATGGACATGACGTGTGAGGAAATGAAAAGCTCGGGGCCAATGGGAGCGATGGGAGCAGCTGGCAGCTGTCACGAGTTGGAAGCCCCGCTCGTCTCATCTTCCCAGCAGATGGCCAAAAAAAGGTGGAAAGTTTGCACTTTCCACATGTGGAACCACATGCGGTCTATTATCAGGGAGTGAAAATATTTGGCCAAGCTGCAATTAACCAAAAAAACCAGCCTGAGTTAGCCAGAAGCTTCTTTTTACACTAAGGGAAAGGATATTCACGGATTTGCTTTTCTTATAATACATTATAAACTAGTTCTTGCCTTACAGGTACGTTGTATTAATCACTTTTATTTAGGTATAAGATAAAAGACCTTTAAACAATCCTATCCTCTTTCATTTCAATGTAAGGCAGTCTTTGATATACTAATTTCTTTGTGTGCAGTCCCTTTGGACTGTTGCTTTCTCTCATAAATTCTAATGCGGGTGTGAGTGTGTCTGTGTCTTTGGGAATTTTTTGTTTTACTTTCGGCGCTTGGTTTTTGTTTATGTTTTTTTCGGGAGAGTGGCGGAGGGGGCGCCGGATCTGGCGAGGTGTGGCCAGGCGGCCAGGAGGCCACGCGGAGGGTGGCTGCTTTTTCTGGGGGATGCCTCTGTTAATAATGCGTTGTCGGTGGGACCCGGCTTTTTGTGTTGTCGCAGCTGCAAAACTCATGCTTTTGATATGGCAGATAAGCCCAGCATAAAATATTTTATTAGCCAGCGACTGCACTCCGCTCCGACGACTGGGTGGCTGGCTGGGAGGGAGGAGGTGAAAAAAGTCCGACATAATGACGTCGACAGCGCAAAAAAAAGGCTGCCACTCAACTCAAACAGTGGAATTTTTTTCTCGCTTTTCTTTCGGCAGCTTAGACATAAATTCCTTGCCGGCAGAGCGGGTATGGCGAATGGGTTCAGGGGCACGGAAAATTTTCCATTTTTCCCAGACCGGGGATAATGAGCCCGTACCCGTGCCCGTGCCCAAGTCCTTGCCGGTGGGTTAGGGTATCCGCGGTGCGTGGCTGCCTACGTTTGCCTTTCGGTTTCCGCCGTCTTTTTGCGAAATGAAAATTAATGAATGCGAGCAAATGCTTTTGGCATTGTGCCAGGCGAAGGCAACATACCAAAGACACTAAATTAAATGTCATATGTCAACTTCCCCTGCTACGCTTCTGTTTCTGTTTCAGTTTCTGTTTCTGTTCTGTTTCTGGGTCTGTTTGTCCCGAGAGCGTGTGTGAGTGCGTTCCTTCCTGGCTTTCCCTTTGGCTTATTTCTTGTTTCATCTGCTGTTTGTCTTTGCCACGGCCCGCAAGTTCATTTAGCCAGCTGCCAGCAGGCTGCCGCCCCTAATGCCCGCTTGATGTGTTTTAAATTAAATTTCGATTCTAGCCGCCGCCGCCGTCGCCGCCGTCGCTTTTCTAGCCTAATTCGATTGCACGACTCGCTCGTCTGAGAGTTCAATTCAATTATGCCAAAAAGACCAGGAGCCAAAGCCCAAAGCCAAGCCGACGCCCAGCCGGGCTAAAAGCTTTATAAGTAGTTAGGAAAAAATATTAATTTAATTTCCGGTTAACACTCACGTGTGCCAGGTGTTGTCGTCAATCCGCCCCCCGCTTTTTATCTGCCGCGCAGCACGTTAAATTATTTAATGGCTCGTGTCAAAGGTAATAAATGTTGGAGCTGCGAGCCGAGCTTTTTTACCTTTTCCCAGCAAGGGTTGAGGGCACCCCCAACAGCATGGCAGACAAAGGGCAGAAATCGCTCTTAATGCGCTTAATAGTTCGCGCATCATTAAGTGGGATTGCATGAAAAAATGGGCCACCGCATGAAAGAAATATCCTTCTGGGGATATTTTTTACAAGGCTCCCTGCACTTAATTGCAAATCAATATGACAGGGACCGACTGCTAATTGCACATAGTCGTCCTCGAAACTCACACCATTAGGGAGCGGTCAGTGTGAATTTCAGTCTGCATTTTTGAATTGCCTTGAATTTGTCAGATTTTTTGGATTCCCCACACCGCCGCGCCAAATGTCGGGTGTCACCGACAACGCTTTCAGCCAGTAATTTTCAATTTCCATGCAAAGCAGGAATCTCAAATGAATGCGCCCTCTCACTCCGCAGAAATGCCTCGATTGGAGCTCCGGCTCGGCCGCAAAACCGATAGAACGCATGTGTAAAAAATATTGTAAATAATAAATGAGATTGGGGCTAGAAGAGGCCGTCCCTCCGTCCGGTGTGGGAGCGAAAAAGTTTTCGCTTTAATCGCATGACTTTTGCTTTTATTGCTACCGATTTTCTCCCGATTTTTGCCATCTCACACATGGCCCTAATGGCGAGGGAGAAACCCGTCGAGAAAATTGCCAGACCAACAAATAATAAAACGCTGGCTGGGATATATGTGCGTGTTGCCGCCATGACTTTGAAGTGCTCATCTAGAAAACATTCAGGAGATAGGAAATCGAATTTCGAGGGCACTGAATGTCGCTGGAAAGTGCACAACTTCTTAATCAGCCAATGACTTAAAAGTTGATTGATCATGTCTTAGCCTTTACACATTTATTAAAATAAATATAATATAAATATAAAGAAATAATAATAAGCTTCTGTCATTATTAAATATATATTAATTACAGACAATTCAATCAATTATTTGTATGCTAATAGAATCATTTAATTGAGTAAAGAAATGAATGCTTACCCTCCGATTTAATTTGACTTGGAATATTGTTGGTTGAAAGAAATATCTATCAGTGAATTCAGAAAATGTAGCATCCCTAAAATTAGCTCGAAATATAATAGAAAGTGCCAAGGAAACCTCCCAAAGACTTCTACTCGAAAGGACTCTTTGTAATGAACATAATTCTGCTGGCCAAGAGCCCTGTGAAATTATATTGAAAATATGGTTTTAAAGCCGCATTCGGACCATTTCCCTTCGGATGACAATACAGCTCCGGGGCCAGTTCCAGTTCCTGTTCCTCGTCCTGTCCCCGTCCTGTTCCCATTTCCACTTCCCTCCTGCAGCCCACGTGTATAACTTATTTATAAGGCTTTTACGCACAAATACACAAAAATGTGCCGATGCCGATGCCGAGGCAGAGTTGCAAACAGAGCTGCCAGCGAGTGTACATGTACTGGGCCTGGTCCTGGGCTTGGTCCTGGGCCTGGTCCTGGGTCGTGGCCGTGCTGGGGGATATTCCGGGGCTTTTGTGACTTTAACCCGCTTTCAGCAGAGAATTTGCAAATGGACTTGGCGAAAGCGAAACTTGTCCTTTGTGTGCGCTTTACACATGTTATCGGGGGCGGGCCTCACATGTATATACATTCTCGTATACATATATATCCCAGGCACCGTCAGTAGTTATGGAGTGGCAGGGGATGCCCGAGATAATTGCGTCTTTGTGTGCCCAAATGTACGAACGAGTACGAGTGTACGAGTGTATTCATAAACATTTCCACAGACACACACTGAAATACACGAGTATATTCGGTCTGTGGCTATGGGCATATCGCCCGACTGTCAACTTTCTGTGGCAATGAAATGGCCCTGGCAGCCATTAAAAATGTAAAATAGGAAACAACAAGGAGCAACGAATACTAATTCTTTTTTACGACTAAGCATTGTGCAAATTTGTACGTCTATGACATAAGCATAAAGTCCATTTGGGATCGCAAGGGTTAAGCGATGGGCAGGGGAAATAAGTTTTTGCTTCAGCATCGACATCTATTGTAAATGATTTCTTTTCGCCATAAAGCAGCTTAAATAAATTCGTAATTATTTTAAATGTGCCCATGGTGCCGCGCCCCCGCTGCGCCCGCGAAAGTTTCGGCCAAAGTTTCCATCGCCGCTCATTAAGTAGCGCAATTTCTGTTTTCTTCGCCAAGTTTTCGTTGGCCAGGAACGGCGGAGCGCCCAGAAGTGGCGCCGCATCACACGCCAAGTAATTATGAATATTTTAACGAACTTTTGCCACTGGCAGCGGCAAATCAAAATATTTCATTCGGCTGCACGAAAGTTAGAGCGAAAAATAATTCCGTTCCAAAAATAGAAAGACGACAAGGGCGAAAGCGGAGCAGAAGGCGTAAAGCACACAAAGAATAATAATTAAAACTGCATCAGATACATGCTGCAATCGCGATGCCAGGAGCTAGATAAATCATTTCATATTAGGCGCATTTCTGGCCATTTAAATAATTAATTTAGCCAAGTTAGTTGGGCTTTCCAAAAACTTTTCTAAGCCAACTATTAGGGAAAAGACCTTAAGACCTTAAAAGAAAGTTTCTGTAATAACAGTCCTTCTGAATCAGTTGATTTGTATTAAGAAACTATTTTAATTCAATAATTTACAGACTAAGACCTGACTCAAGATACTATATTTCACTGCAATACAATTAAATCGATTTAAAAGTATAGTCCACTGCCCAGAGAGCATCCCTAGACCTGGCTTAGCTGTCACTTACCGATGACCTTCTGCTGGTTTGAAGCTCACTACCTTGATTAACTGGCACGTTGCGTATACGCAATCGATCCGAGTGCCAGATGCCAATCAACTCGAATTGGGGGCCAGCAAACAGCTCCTGCCTCACTGGCACTAAGCTACCTTTTGTTTGGGTGCATAAATTGATTCCGGCCTTAGAGCCAATTAAGTGGGTCACTCCGTTGCCAGAGGAGCCCCATTCATCTCAACTTGGCCAAAGTTGCGGCTTGCTTGGCCGAAGTTTGGAATGCGCTTAAGCCGGATATACATACTTGCAGCTCGCTTGCAGCTTCTTTATTCCGCTGCCCAGAGCCGCCAGCAGCCGAAAGATACAGCCGGGCTAATTATCATAAAAATAATAAGAAGGCTTAATTGAATTTCGCCACAATGCAGCGCCGGCCAGGGCAGCAGTGACAGCTGCATGGTCTGATAAAAAATTCTGAGCCGAGGCAAAAACACCTGAGACACTGACTTCTTTGCTGGCTGCGCATAATTATCACGGCGCTGTCTGTTTATTTTAGACTTTGACATGTTCGAGGGGAGCCAGGAGAGGGCTTAATTTTATGCAGAATTTCAATGACTTCGGTAACTTTGCGCCGGACTTTGCGCCACTCAGCTCCTGAGCTGCATGGATTAGCATAAAATCAACGACAACCACGCCCCTGTGCCGGGCCAAAAGTCATTTCGGTTTTCAATTAAAAGCCAGAGCCGGGGAGCGGTAGCTGGCTTGTCTTGGTCGTATATCAGCCGGAGGGCTGCGTAATTCACCTGCATCATCAATCTAACACCAGAGTCCTAGGGCCAGGCCCAGACCCAGACCCAGAACCCCGTCCCGGGTCTGTCGTAAAATGCGCGGCCAGGAGGAAAACAGGAAATGTGGCGCTTATAAATTTGCAAGAACATGGCAGCTCTGACTAACTTCGGGCTCGTATTTCTTTCCGCCAGCTCGCCGGGGCACTGGCCGGCCAAGACTGGACTTCAAATTATGCAGAGAACAAAATTAGGCCAGAGATCAATAAGCTTTTTAAGGATTTTAACGTGGGAAATAAGAAGTGAGAGGTTTTGTGCACAGTGCAGCGGATGTGCTGGTCGTATAGAAATTCGATTTGTACGGCCACTCGATGGGCATTAGTGCGGAAGCTGTGTTGGTCGGTGTAAATAATTGCCTGGCAGGAACTACAGCCAGTCATTCATCCATTCATTTGCGCCATCATAGCGTGATTTGTTTGTGGGAAAAGCGGGAAATTTATGCATGTGGCCATCGAAGGAAAAGCGGAAAAGTGGGAAAGCAACAGCATCAGCTTCGGCAGCGGTAGTGGGGAAAAAGCAATAAAACTAATTATGAAAGTTTACCTGGTCGGGTGAACGAACCGGGGAGTGGCACGTGCAGTGTCGTTACTCTCCAGAAGCCAGATAATAATCGTGGCATTAATTAATGAAATAACCAGAAGGTTTGCGCTCTTTTGTCTTGCCCGCTGCTGGTGCCGGGTGCCGTCGTGTAGCTACATTTTATTATTTTTTGTTTCATTAAAATTAGTGGGGAAATGTGTCTGTCCTGGGCTGCGGTGTCCCAGAACAGTGCTGGGAATTCTCTCTTCGGACAGACTGTGTTTGGGTTTTTGCGGCCATTAAATTGCGCCATAAATATGCCCCAAATGGCAATTGGACATTGTTGCCTTTGTGATTGCAGTGAGAATTCGCATTTAAATTTCCATTTCATGGAAATTAATTAGCTACGAAGCCGGAAAATATGCTGCAAATCCCGGGGCTGATCTGTGGACAGAAGATACAATTTCTGCCATTCCTCATCCTGTCCAGACCGGGGTTATCTTACTCTGGTCCTTAGCCCCGCTGCCTGCCTGCCTTTGCCTTTGCTTTTGCTATTCCTTGGCCAAGGACATTTGATTCGTTATGATTATGTATTTCCTTGATTTCGCTCAACTTTTTTCCTTGTGGCTCTCGGCCCTGTTAGTGGCCTGACATCATAAATATTATGTCTGCCTTCGTTTTTACAAAGAGAGAGAGGCCAGCTTAGAAGATTTATGCGACCAGGCACACACACAGAGAGAGCTTGAGGGGAAACTTTATTTCCTTGAGGCCAAAGACTCCAAAGACTCGAAAGACTCGCAAGACTCGAAAGACTCGGGAGCCGCATGTGACATAACTCTGATTGAGTCCAGGCAGGCAGCCGGGGGCGGCGGGTGGCTATTTGCAGATACTCGTATCTAATATGCAAACTGACAACTTAAGTACGCACATAAACGAAATCTAAGACAGGCATAGACAACGCTCAACACATTCGGGCAAACAAGGCACTCGCACACAGGCATCCGCAGATTACACACACTTGCACCACCTCTACCTCGGTGTGGTCCTTACACCACCCTCGCGTTGCTCCACGAGGCCCCTACTCCGCCCCGCGTCAGTGCCACGCTGCTCCAAATGACAAGTTAATCATTTATTAACGTTGACATGTCATTGCTCAAGTATTTATTTACTGCCTGGCTGTGGCAACTATATAAGTACGTGCTTGGGGCTTCAGGGCCTTGCCTGCACATCCTTTTTTGGGAGCCCAATCTTTGGACTTTTAAATTTAATATTCAATTGCAATTTCCGTTTCTTATTAGAATTCCATTTAAAATGTATATTTCTAAAAGAAATATCTCTTTAATTTTAGTTTCTTTATAGTTCTTCTTGCTAGCTTTATCTCTCTCTCAAGGATCCGCAAACAAATGCAATTTAATAATGGCGGTGAGCAGCTGCAAAATTATTTATAATAAACATAATAAGCGAGCGACAGCTGTTGCCAATGGCTGTCACAGGGTCGGTTTCGGGGCTCGGTTTTCCGTTGACACCGCCGGAGACAGGCGAAGTGCCTAATCCTTGAGACATTTTCAAGCTTAATTACGTGTTTACCGCGCTCTTCAGTTACTGTTCTGGGATTCAGGTGCTCTCAGCTTCGAGAGCTTAGTTTATGTTGTATACATACACACACAGGGATCTGGATAATATGTTGCCCCAGAAAGTGCGCTACACATTTAATACTTTCTGGCATATCTGCCGCGCATAGCACAAATTTCTGACGGTTCCTTGGGCCCAGTGAAAATGTGAAATATTTTATGGTCTGCCCCGGAAAAAGGCGAAACGAAACGAAACGAAACGAAAGGATGATGAAGCTCTGGAAGGAAGCCGGAGAGCAGGAACAGAAAATACCAATCAGCGTGACTGTTGGCTGAACTCGTGCTTATCGTCGAGTTTTTGATTTGCTTTAAACTTTCCTTTCACTCAGTACAGCCGCCCCCATCCCTTTCAGGCTCTCTCTCCTCGGCAAGATGGACTGAGTTTTCTTTTGAGGCAGGCTCATCCTTTCTGCGTGTCCCGGCATCCCTTTTCTTCGATGTTTTTTCCTCTTTTTGCGCCGCCTTTTTGTGGCCCGCTTTTCAGTTAGGCGCCTGCCGCGGCTCAATTATATAAATTTTTATGGGGCCCCAAAACGAAAAATTTATGCGAACGTTCGTTTCTGTTGTTTACACAACAAAAACGTGGCCCGAATCACGTCCTCCTACCCCCAGCGCCCTCTGCTAACAAGTGTGGCGTGAATATGTCCTGGCCGGGTCCTGTTCTCGGCACAAGCCTTTTGCCAGAGTTACTCTCTTGCTGGCTCGTTGTCTGCGCTTCGTAGGTCTCTGTGATTAATAGTTTTTTCATCGACAGTCGGAGGGTCCTGGACCTAGAAAAAATTATACAACCCAGCAGCAGAGCGACTGCCCGCCTCAGTGAACTTAAAAGTATAAATAAATACCATGGAGCTCCTAAGAATAAATATATGTTGGCCCCATAATTATCGTGCCTCTGTGAGGGAAAAAGTTCCGGTGGCGGAGGCGGTCCTCGAAACTTTCGCCTGCCTGGTGAAAGGCGGCCCCTTTTTGTTAGTTTTATTGGCTTTGGCTGTCGTTGCTCACACTGCCCTTGACTGATATTATGCCAGGGGGATTACTTTGATGGCGGCACATGAATTACAGCCATGGCGCTGACTGTGGCTGACTGTGGCTGACTGTGGCTGCTGCCTGCTGCCTGCTGCTGGCACATAAAACTATACACATATCGATCGGCAGGAAGGTACTGCTACTGCTGCATTGTGTATATCAAGTTGGGACTAGGCTGGCCAAAAGTTTTATTACCCCGGCTATGAGAAGTTCTCCTGTTGCGAATACTTTCCGGTTTTATGCCCAAGAGCAGAGTCAATGAATTGATTGATGTATGTACGAACGCCCGGCTGCGAAAGGAATCGAAACAAGGCCCAAAGACCACGGCAGGATCAAAAGGCAGCCATGGAATAAAAAGCGCATAAAATGCCTAGCAAGTTTTCGGTTTCGCTTTCAGCTTTTCGGCTGCCGCTTTTTGGGGCCAAAAACCCGAGGCTCACACATGCACATAAATTACAGTTTTACGCTGACATTTTACTATTCGCCGGCGCTGGCTTTTCAGTTTTCGAGGCGAACGCACTAAAAAACCAAAGCTAATAGCCATGAGCACCGAACAACTTGGCTTATGCCGAATTGCTCCGCTCGCCGCAAACACAACCAGCACACCCGCACACCCGCACACACACAAATGCAACTGGCATAAACTACACGACTTTATGTTCTATTTGCCGGTTTTACTACTACTGTTTCCTCTACGCTTGGCCGGGTCAAAACTTCAAACAAGCTGAAAATTAATTTAATGCGCAATTTCCATTGGGGGATTCAGATATTGGGGAGCTGCAATCTGGGAGCTGCCAGCTGGAAGCTGGGGCCAGGCAGCCAGGGAGCCAGGCAGCCAGGGAGCCAGAGAGCGGAAAAAATGTTTGTAAACGGCAAAAGTCATTGGGGCAAGCAAATGAAAATGTAAACTTAAGTGGCACACACGCATTTTTTCCCAGCAAGCGCAAAGCTAAAAAAAATGCTGGCAAAAGCTGGGGAAAGCTGGGGAAAGCTGGGGAAAAAAGCAAGGAAAAAGTAAACGAAAGCCGAACAAGCGGCAAACAAACAAGCTCGAGCGAAAAAAGGGCCAAGCACAGGAGTCTCGACTCTGCCATGCCGCTCTCCTCCATATTTTATTTAACAGTCTCTGTACGAACACTCGACACACATTCGACGCTAGTTTCGGCCACCATTAATTGGATGTGCCAGTTACAATGGCTTACCGGGGCCGTATCCCTCCAATCTGCCTACCTCCGTCATCGCTGCCCCTCGCCCTGCGAGCGGGGCTTCAATTAAATTCAAATTAAGGCTCGGCCTAATCCCAAAACAGATGGGCAGAGATTTTTGCAGCACTCGAAAAAAACAATACAGTAACAAATGGTTTTAAGGCCCCAACATAAAAAAGTATACAGACTTTTTTTAAGGCTGCACATTCTGATTTTAGCTTGGTTGTATTTTCCGGGCAATTATCCTAGTTTTCAGCTCTCATCTAGAATTTTATTATCGAATTGATGTGAACTCATAAAAGGCTCTGGCTTTTCCCTCAGTGTCGAAGATATTCCGGCACAAACGACTTAAATGATGCCCCAATGACGTCGCATAAATATTTCGTTATGGCCCTTCTGCACAGAAAAAGAGGAAAAAATCGAAACGGGTAAAAACACCAATGGAAATGTGGCCGCAAATCGATGCCAATCCGCGCGTTCCACACGGCGTATGCGTAATGCAGGCACGGCAAGGAGGAGCTGCTTACTATTATGCCTGCCTTGTTATTTAAAGAATATTTATTCGACTATTGGGTGGGGCTTTAAGGAAGCGGCAAGGAAACGCCGACGACTCCAGCGGTGATCTGCTGCTCAATTAAATGGAAAATAACCATAAATCAAGGAAATATCATATCTCCATGATTGAGGCCCAGCTTGCATTGATTTCGGGGCCCTCAGGTACTCCGGCACTCCGGCAATCTGGCTCCTCTGAGGTCCTTTGGCTTTCCGGTGCGGTTTACTCCCGGAATCAGTTACAGAATCAGAGGCGTTAGCTCGTCACACACTCGCGCGGGTAAAGGGTGTGCGCATTATTCGATTCTTATTGTAATCGCATGAATATATTTCTCGCATTATAATGCTCAGCCGAGCTCCAGTGGCTTTTTCCTGCGCAGTCGTTGACTTTTTGCATTTTTAATGTGTGCGAATCTCCTTTTCCCCGCTCTCCCGCCCGCCTGGGCTTTTCGTTTTTCGTTTTTCGCTTTTCCGCCTGGCTCCGGCTATCGGCGCATGTGTGTGAGTGCGTTCAATAATTTCCGCCACGGCATTTTGAGTTGGGTTCGCTGCCAAATAGAGTGTAACGCGTGTGCGAGTGTGAGCCCGTGTGTCTGCTGGTGTGCCGTGTGTGCTGTGTGTGCTGTGTGTGCTGTGTGTGTGTAGCGGCGCCATCAACTTGAAAAAGTGTCAGCAGGCAAAGCCTTAAATCTCTGCCTGCCACTTTGTGTATTTGCGGGTAGAGTGTGTCCTCGTGTGTGTCTGTGTGTGTAGTATCCGCCTTTGGCACTGCCAGAAAATCGCATTTGTATCACTGCATTTGGCATTTTCCGCTTTTCGCTTTGCCCATTTCCCTGGCCGGCCCCCGTGCAATTTCAACCGCCTAACAAACCGGAAGGAAGTAAGTTTTTAAACGCAGCCAGCCAGGCCGAGCTCCAGGATACCGGGATTCGTTTGGGCACGGAGCTGTGATGCTCTGATGCTGTGATGCTGTGATGCTGACTGTGGTTTTCCACCCCAGCTTTTCCACCTCGCAATCCCCACTGCCGCCGCTTTTCCAGCCAAGACAGTTTATTACGTTGCACGCGCGAGTTGCACTGCTTCCAGTCAACGAACCGAAATCAGCCTTCCCAAAAGCGAATGCAAGGAAATTGGCCAGTGAGTCCTGCCTCATGCCGCAGGAGGAGGAGTTTTAAAGGAGAACTCCATTTCCTTCGCCATTTCATTTACAAATTCACCTTTTGGCAAAACGAAAGTCAGGCCGGCCAAAATGCCTGGCGGTCGATACGTCAAATGCAAGTCCTGCCAGGGGGATGCCAAAACGGCAGTTAAGCTTTAACCGTTTTGCGAAACTTTCCGAAGGGTCCTTACAACATTTTCGGTTGCCATACAATTTGACAGCTTCCAGGCCTTTGCCGCCGAACTTGTTGGTCTTCGGTGGAAACTTTTGCCGCAGCCAACCCCCGAAAAGCGGCAGCTCAACTCATTATAGACCGCTTTTCCGCTCCAGCCCCCGCATGGCGCAGCAATTTGCTACCCTTTAAGTCATTTAAATTAAATACACTTGAAACTAAAGGCTTAGGCAGAAGAGTCATGGCCAGGACAGGAGACCAAATGGTTTCCCAGCAAAATCATTTCGAGAACCCGCATGAATGCGAGTCCAGGTCCGGTGCCGACCCGGAGCCGGAGGAAATTAAAGCGGTTTCTTGCTCGGATTTGGGGGTTGGCTCCGACCTACTGTGAGGGCGGCTGTCTGAGTACAATATTTCGGAAATTACTTTGCACTGTCGGTGGTGGTTGCTGTGGTAACATTGACACCACTCTCTCTCAACTCCGGCTTTGAAGTTGTTTCGTTTTGTTGTCCTTGCTCCTGAGTCCCACCTGCACCCGAAAGCCGAGAGTATAAACTTCCGCTCGTCGACATTTGGCAAATTGACATTTTTATTTTTGGCACACAATACTTTTTTCACTTGTTTTGGGGATTGCCGGGATTTCCTACTCAGCTTGGCCCACCTGGCCGGAATATTCTCCCAAATGAAAAAGCACGCAGCCACCTTTTGTCCGGCAGCGGGAGTGAAAAGCCCACGAAAAAACAAAGAAAATCCGATGGAAATTTGAAAGGGGTTCGTTCGTTTCATTTCCTTCATTTTTTTT
Source organism: Drosophila pectinifera (assembly GCA_008042775.1). Taxonomy (NCBI): domain Eukaryota; kingdom Metazoa; phylum Arthropoda; class Insecta; order Diptera; family Drosophilidae; genus Drosophila; species Drosophila pectinifera. Next base: position 75,983 of record VNKC01003127.1, read on the forward strand.
CGAGCCCGCCCTTTGTCTTTGGTGCGTGTGTCGGCTACTCCTTTTCGTCCTGCCGCCTTGCCGCCTTGCCGCCTTGGTCTTGTGAATGGGACTCGGGACTCGGATCCACTTCCTCCGCCTTCCTCCGAGGGGCGTGAGTGTGGGTGCGAATTGCTTTCATGCTGGCGCCATTTTGTGCCGCCGCCTAAAAAGTGCTGAATGAAAGCGTCTTGAGCCTATTATGGCCTTAGCCTATATTTAGATGAGTGTCCTCGGTGCCGTGTTATCGTGCAATTTTCGGCCCACCATGTACGCCGACTAAGTTGGCTCGAAGAAGGAGAAACACTTCCTGAGATTGGGCTTAAAGGGTTGACAGAAAACATGACACGGACACACAGACTAATTCTGTTTCCTTGCAGGAGGAAATCTGAAAACTGACAACCATCTCGGGTAGACGAAGTTCAGCCAATCAAGGATTTGGGGCCATAGCAATCTGCAAAGACTTCAAAATGGGATTCATCAAGTTATTGGAGTAGAATTTAGTACAGATTTTTCCACTATTATTATTACATGAAGTACGGCGAAGCGTGAACGTCCGCAGAATTTTTTCAGACCGCCTCTTACATAAGACTTATGGAAACTTCTGTGTACTTGCACAAACCCCAAGCCAATTTTCTTATGGTTTATGCAAAGACATACACACTCGCCAGCATGTGTGTGTGACAGTTGTCCGATATGACACACATAACGATATGGAAGTTGTAATAGATATGCACATAAAACTTTTTAGAGCACCAAATTTCTTTCCCTCTGTCCTTTGCTTTTTAGCCTGCTTTTTTAGTTCGCTTTTCATCAGGCTCTGGCTTCGGTATTCAGAGCGATGGGGAGTAGGAGTACTTGCCGTTTTTTCGGGGGCTGCATATATTTGCGTGTAATTTTACAATGTCATTGGAATTCAAGCAACATCAATAAAAGCTTGAATCGCTCCTTGAATATATTTATATACACGCTGGCGTCCTATTTATTTCGCCCTAAAACTGAAGTGGAGCCACCGAAAAAATGTAAGCTGCGATATGCGAAAATTGCACGCAAAAACAAACCCTGGTAGACCGGGGATGGCGCAACATTTTATAGCGCCAACTTATAAAAAGGAGTGAGGAGCGAGGATGGGTCGCTGTAAGGACCAACTTATAGTTGATATGGCACGAAGCGGCCATATAGCCCCGCTCGAGTTCGAGTTCTTAGATTAACTGCCAAGCACACACACACACACACACACACACCCAGCTGAAATGCGGACAAAAAGGAGGAGAAAACGGAGACAGAGCAAAGAAAATGGCGCAAGAGGACATCGGAGGAAGCTTGGTTGTCCTTGTCATCATTTGGTGTGCTGGCAAAAAAAATAAAAGGAAATTTTGGCAAAATGCGAAAAACAAGTAAACGGAATTTGACAAACAATTTCAATAAATTTCTGCAAATAACTGACAGAGACAGAGGCAGAGACAGAGACAGAGACAGAGACAGAGGCGGAGACGGAGACGGAGACGGAGACAGCGTCAGCGAGGCGGAGAGATGGGAAGCGGACAAAATGGCCGACGAGGAGTTCAAAACGAAATTAAGCCGAGATGAAGAAGAGGAAGCCAGACAAGCGGAAGGGATAACAAGTCGAATGTTGCGTTGACAATATTAGTTGATGTTCCGCACAAACACAAACACAAACACACACACACAGGCCCAGGCTGAGGCGACACACGCACACTCTGACACAGAGCAAATGTTATTCCAGCAGAATGAGGCAAAATGGCGGCCATGTCATATCGTAGTTCATTGGTTCGCCTGTCAGCTGTCAGCACGTAAGCCGCTCGTTCCGGCGATGTTGCCTCCGTCTTCTCTATCCCCGGCCGTTGACCATCGTCTTCATCGTCTCCTGGTGTCCAGGAAGCGTCCATCCTCCTTTCGCTGGTCTTCCCACGGCTCAGGCCTTTGCAATGTCATGACATGTCAACATTTAACACTTTGTCCTTTTGCCAGCAGACCCTTCATTCTCGGCGAGCAAACTTTTCCTGTTTCTCTCAAGCGCCTTCTATTCGGTCTCTTCTGAGCTGCGACACAAATTTGTCACACGAGCAAAATGTTATCGAAGGCATATTACACGCTGCTGAGGGCTTATGAGTTACTCGCAAAATAGGTGAGCTGGGAAGCTGCCTAGATTGGATTTTCGGCAGTGAATACTGATGACAGCCAAGTGAGGCTAAAGTAAAAATATTTAACCCGCAGTAGGCGCTCTATCAGTAGGACTTTCTGCCGGATTGATTTGATTTCCATTTATGTTCCGAGCCACAAGCCTCTATCCGTCACCCCTCAATCCGGTTTCTGGTATCTGCGCCAGTGCACGGCCTTTGGCTGGGGAGCCACCCAAAGGAGCAATTTCTCAACTCTCTCCTGACATGCCGACTGCAATCAGAGACGAAACTAGCCAAAGGCAAGATGGCACTCCACTTGATTGCCAATAATAATCGCTGCTTCCTTGGTCCTCGGGCCAAACTGCCTGCGGCCAGGACGCAATCACAGAGGCAGCCGACACACGAGCCGGAAAAACTGCACGGAAAAAGTATCCACAAATTGGCCATCAACTCTGCACTTGCACACATCGAAAAAAGTATTGATTGTGGAGTATTAACGCGACTGAGTCCCGGGCTTTTCATACTTTACCTATTATATTTACAGAATATATTCTTTATGTGCTTTTAAAAATTAATTTATATGTACATAATATATCCTAAGTTCTTATAAACATTCTTAAAGCATTTATTATAATATAAAAATCCAGAAAACTTATTACTCAATAGAACTCTGTAAAAACTTAGCTAATATATTTAGATTATATCTGCCAAGATTTCCAAGGTATTGACAGCAATAAAAAGGTCTTAATATAATGACTGATTTTTCCTCCGTGTCGCCGATAAGATTGCTTTAACTTTGCCGAGGCTACAACTAACTAGGCACAACTTGAAGTGCCGCCATAAAATGTTGAACATTTTATTATGATACCTAAGCAGGCACACACACCGAAACACAAACGCCAACGTAATTATGGTACAAGTCGTGCTCAAATCATATAAAAATTTATAACTCAAATGCTGATGATGGCGACGACAACATTGGGGGCATTATGCATGGTTTATTCTTCGCTAAGCCGCAACAACAACAAAAACACCGGCACCGGCACGGGGGTTCGACATCTATTTTTATGCGGCAACGTTACATTTTTTATGAGCGCCTAATAGTATGCAGTGTGTATTACGTATACGCCCCGTTTTGTAGTGTCAAGGTGTAGGCACACCGGCAACGACAACGGCAACGGCCACGACCACATAGGCATCGGCACCGCTCGGCTTAGCTCAGGGATCCGGATCCATCTACGGCTCTGGGGAGGGGCCCAGGCCCAGGCTCCGGTGCTAAAATTAAACCAGACGTGGCCTGCCCTGCAACACGTGCACTTGGGGCCATTGTTGCCACTGCTGATGAGCGCGAAAATCACAATTTTCCCTGCAGTACAATTTGTCAGGGGCTTTCGCTTTCGCTATCTTTTTTTTGTTTTTATCTCGCTGGTGTTTCTATTTTTTTGGTCGATGCAGTCTCTGGCGAAATTTGCCTACAATGACAATGTTACTGACAGCCAGCGGCTTCGATGTGGGCCTGTGGTTTGTCGGCGGCAGCAGCCACACTGCTGTTATCCTTTTATGCATTTTAATTTCCACACAAGCACACATACACAGTATATCCTAGTAGGCTGAGGCACGTGCGTGGCAGCCGCAGCACCCGTGGGTGTTTTTCCGAGTGTGCTTGTGTGCGGTGCGATCATAAAAGCATCGCATTAGAAATTATACGACTGTCGGTGGCACAGGCTCTGATACACGGACGAAGATACGTGTACTCTTGGAAAAACTCGGCATGATTACTAATTGAAATGTGATCGGTAGGTTCAGCATACTTCCGATTCTAAGTAAAAATTTTTGGGAATGAATGAGGTAAAAAAGGAACTTTAAAAAGGCTCTCCGAAGAACGTACACCAAATTCTTGATGAAATTAGAAAACATTTTTTAGAAACCTAATTTTTTTCCGTGCTTAGACACAACAGCAGCACAGCTACCGCCCCGGGCACAGGCACAGATACATTGACAGGGCGGGTGCTGGGGAATTCATTAGCACAACTCGCGCTGAAAGTTTGCCCACGTCACGCTGTCGCAACTTTAAAGTGCCTGTTTCCCCGCCCAGCTCGGCCCTGGCCCTTTGCCCATTTAGCCTGCCCTGCACCAGGCAGCTCCCTGGGTTCCTATGCCCCCTGCGTGTGCTTATCATAAATTCATATGTGCCGAGCTCCGTTCGTGTGTGTTTGTGTTTTATTAACATTTTGGGTGCATTAACCTGACAGCTAATGGGCAGGCGAAGGCCCGAGTCGCGCCTCGGCACAGATTCACGTTCGCATTCACATCTCCAGTTGGCCCCCGGCTGGTGGAAAGATTGACACGAGATCACGTAATGGTCGTGGCAAATTCTCGGAAGTAACTTGTAAAGATGCGATAATTGAGTTTCGCGTAGGAGGCCATCTTCCCGGGCCCTTGAGGGGCCAAAGTCCCACAAAATTATTGGTATTGGGAGTCTTAAGCACGCATTTAACAATGTAAAGTCTTCGTAGGACACATTACAAATATTAAAGACTTCAAATTATACCCTAGTTCTAGAATTCTCTGTTAAATATTGTGTTTTCTTGATCTTAGGGGGATTTCTAAATAAATATATGCCTTGGGAAGAATATATTTTATGAGGAAAAGAAAAACATGATTACTAACCCCTTTGGTTAGGAAATACAACTCTCAAAAATTCTAGAAATCTCCTCAAGCCCCCTGCAATCCCTCTCTTATTATATAAATCATTTCGTATCGCTCCTTAATAATATAAAATTGCTTTCAGTGTACTTACCGTTGCTGCACAGCGCGTTGCATTGCCTACAGATGACAGACAGTCGTAGCGTCGCCGTCGTGCTCGTTGCTGATGTTGCCGGTTGCAGTGTTGCTGCTGCTGCTGCTGCTGCTGCTGCTGCTGATGCTGCAGTTGCTGACGTTGCTGCTGGGTTCTCGTTGCTGTTGCGCCGCCGTCGTCGTCGCCAGTGTTGTTGCTGCTGCCTGTGTCGTCGATTAGTTGCTGAGTGGCGAGTTGCAAGGGACAGCTGCTTGCCACGCCCACAACGCCCAACAGGCTGCCGCTGATGTTGCTGCCGTTGCTGTTGCTGCCGTTGCTGCTGCGCCGTCGTCGTCTGCGATGGCGATGATGTGGATGGTGTTGTCGCTGGCGTTGATTGTGACGACGGCAGCGTTGCTGTTGCGCCGCGGCGTCTATTTTAATGGCAGCAATGGTGCTGCTTTACAGCAGCACACCTCTACCCACGGAGTGTTGTTGCTCCCGCTGCCGCTTGCCTAGTTGCTGGCTGATGCTGCTGCTGCTACTGCTGCTGCTGCTGCTGCTGCTACTGTGTTGCTGCTGCTGCCGCTCAGTGTTGCTGCCGCTGCTGCTGCTGCCACATGCCTTGAGCTGTTGCGTCAGTTGCTCGTTAACAATGACAATTCCATAAACATGTTTTCGGCTTCCTTCCTGCCCTTTTTTTCCTTGCTCCTTCGGGTCCTTTACGTTTTTACTTAAATTCCTGATTACGTTTTATGTTGCTGGCAGCACTTTGTTGTTTTTGTTTTTGTTGTTGTGGTTGTAATGTTGTTGTTGATGGTGTTTGTTTGAAGCAATTCCAGATAGCAGTCTTGAATTTCGGTATGGCTGAAAAATTAGATTAAATAAATTAAAATAAGCCTAGGAAAATTATAGAAAAAAATACACTCGATTTTTGTTTTAGCAGGGAAGTTATTATATCTCCAAAATATCTTAGTTCTACAGTCGCTTACAGTCTGAAAATATATTATTATTTCCATATCTATCTTTTATGTAAACCCAACCGATCTTAATACCCAAAATAGAGGCTAATGAACTAAACGAAACTTGGCAGGAATCAAAGTAACAATCATGGCAAAAAGTTAATGGAAATTATACTATCAATTAGCCAGAGAACGGACGGAAGCTGGCAGCCAAAAGCACTGTACATAAATTAAATTAACCAGAAACAGTTGCCAAGCCGGTCGAGGACCCGACCCTCTTCGACGATCTCTCTTGGCACACTTCCTATCGGGGAGTTGTCTAAGGTCGCCAGTCGGATTGGTAGGGCGATTATGGCCATTTCTGGTGGCATCAATATGAATATGTTATAAAGCAGGCAGAATGGGAACAATTTATATTGGAAAAGCGTTCGCATGCGGAAACGAATTTTGTGTAAATTATAGATTTTTTCATCTGCTGCCTCCGCTGCCTCCGCTGCCTCGGTTGGCTCTGCTGGCACTGCTGATGCCGTTGCCTGGCAATTTATCGTAGTTGAGTTTTGGCTGGCAATGATAATTTATATATGTACACAGACTTCTATATGTGCCCGGGAGAGTGTGTATCTGAAGCTCCGGTCTGGGCTTTTCAGGGGCCACACCCAGTTGACAAATTGCCAGGGGAAAATTAAACTCTTTTTGCAATTGTTAAATTGCAATACCGTTGAACGAGTTCAATTTCGAAAGCAATTCGATCGGGTAAACTTCTGCCATAATCACTAAAGCAAATTTAAAGTCCACTTGCAGTTGCTGTGCTTTCTTCCGATTAAAGTATATGGACAAAGTTCATGTGCCGTCCAATTTATTATTACTTTTCATTCAGTAATTGAGAACTGCAATTAAGAGTCACAGAAGGCAAATCGGAGCAGAAACTGTTGGGCCATTTAAAAGGACGAAATGTGCAGCTGGAAGCGTTTGAAATGCTAAAAAGAGTCCAAATTATGAAATGCAAATGACAAAGCCGGAATAAATGCAAGGGGAAAATGGGAAAAACTGGAGAGAAAGGCACGGGGCGAGGCAGCCCAGAATGGCAACGAATGAAAAGCACAGCAACAACAAATGCAACTCTTAATGAGTGCGCTGACATATAAATAATTATGAATTAAAGCCAAAGTTGCTTGGTTATTTTTTTGTGTTTATCCCTTTCAGCTGGCTCATAATTCAAATGCATGTTAAATAAATGCACAGAAGCAGGGAATAGAAACAGAAATATACAGAGAGCGAAGAGTCTTTCCTAGTTTGACTTTATCAAGATCAAATAATCCTTAGAGCCTTTCTTGGTAGTAAGTGGTAAGCCGAAAAGGCAGGACAGCTCACATAGGCATGATCCGGATTAAGGATTAAATATTTAAGTGTATCAGCTATCTCATTGCTCATTTTTATAATTAGTTTAGGTGCTTGCTTGTGTTTTATTCATTTTTTTTATTTAAGTATTTTTCTTGAAGTGTCTAGACTGGAATAGGGAAAAATAGAGAGACAGGGAGACATAGTTGTCAACGAACTCGGCTGGAATCTGTGCCGGGTTCAGTTTGTTTCATTGTCTCCAGAAATGCGACGTCATCGTCAGACGACGCTGTCGTTGCTGCCGATGTTGCTGCTGTTGTTGCTGCTGTTGCTGCTGTTGTTGCTGTTGCTGTTGCCGCTGTCGTCGGCTGGCGCCCGTTGTCTGTCTGCATTTTCATTTGTGGCGCATAAAGGGACGGACCCCGACGAAGGCACAAGAGCTGCCAGCAAATGTCCATCAGCAGCCAGCACCACTACTACGGCGACAGCGGGCAACGACGGCAGTGTATCTGGGTATCTGTATCTGTGTATCTGAGCATCTGTATCTGAGCATAAAGGAGCAGCAATGCGGGCAGTTTTTCAACCAAAAAAGCTGCAGGAAGAGCTGGAGGAGCACTCCTTTTCAGGCGCTGCAGGTCAGCTAAGTGCATCGCCAGCAACAATGGCCGGGTACCGAGTTCCTCCAGGAAAATGGAAATATAAATGGAATGGCGCATAATGCACTCGAGCTAAAGCGCAGATTTAATGCAACAGCACGTTCCCAGAGCTCCGCCTGCGGCAGAGCCTTGCTCCTCGGGGAATCCCCGGGTCTAATGAGCTGGCTGGAATATTTAGTTAGTCGGGGCGAGTTCCGACTGCGGCGGAAGCGCAAGAAAGTATGCTATAAATTTGCGATGGCCAGCGACAAAGCAATTTATGGGGAATTTCAACCACAATCGAATTTCACTCTGTGACAGATTTCTCAGTTATAAATAACGATAGCGATTGTCTGCAGTGCAGAAAATATATTCGGAAATTTTCTGCATTTTCGTTCTCTTTCGATTGCAGTTCTCCGGTGCCCTCTTGGCGTTGATTCATTTGTATATTGATCGGGGACAAAGTCGGCTTTAATATCTGGTTCTGTGTCTGTTCAAGCGGCATTTGTGCCCGCCCTTTCGTTTATTCTATAAATTGTTTACTCGACTTTTCTCGCAACGCTGCGCAGCGCTGAAATAACAATTGTGACAGCAACTTTTGTCCAAACAACTTGCAACTTGCTTAATTTTGTTTGCGCTGCACAAACTACTTAAGCGTGCAGCACCATAAAAGGAAGCTCCGGGGCCGCAACTGAGACAGGGACTGAGACTGAGACTGAGACTGAGACTGAGACAATTGTGCCACGCTCCGTCCGGGATAATACATCAATTTCAAATTATTTGCAGAGCGCAGGACACTGGACAAGGGACACTGGGCACAGGGTGGCGGGCGTGACACTTGCCGGCCAATATAAATAAACACTCGATATTCAATTTAGCAACGATTCATCAGCATATTGGCGTGGCATGGGGCGCTTTGGCGGGGCAACTTGAGCTAGCAACAAAAGGCGCTCAGACGAAGACCAAAATCAACTTCAAAAAAGGCAAATATTTGCACAACAACAAGACGCTGAGCACAAAGATGGCAATGGCGTCGCACAAAGACCCGCACACACACACAGAAAGACAAGCGACAGTGAAGACATACAGCTGAGGTTAAGATAATAAGGGTTTAAAGAATGATAAAGAGGATACTGTGATATAATGTAACCGATTAAAAAAAAGAGAAGAGTAATTAAAAATTTATATGGTAGAACGTTCTCATTTATATGAAATATAAACCTATCTTTAGCTATCTTGAGTAAGGCAATTATATTTCTTCCTAACCATGAACATTTCCTTATAAAATTGAAAAAATAAAGCTATGCCTCGTTTTAATATTTAAACTCCCGAATTTCTCTGCTATTATTATGACTACAACTGTACAGAATATATATAGACAGCTACATTTGTGTGTCACGGCAAAGACAATGGCCTCATCATGCATACAAAAAACAAGCCAGGACAGGCAACTAAGCAAGTGGGAATTTGCGTTAAAAACAATAACAAGGAAAACAAAAACGAAACGAAACGAAAAGCGAAAACGGAAAGCGGGGAAAGCCAGGCGACGAGTTGGGAGACTGTCTGACTGACTGGCTGACTGGCTGCTTGGCATACCTGGCGTATGGGTAATGTGCTACCTTGTAGGTGGCAGCTACCAGGCTGCGGGTTGCAGGTGCCAGAAGGGAGGGCGGGGGGCCTCCAACGAAACTGGGATAACAGGTCGGAGCGTATTCATTAGAGCAAACGAGAAAAACGTTTGAGGTAATAATAAAATGAGAAAATCAACACAAAAGCCGCCTAGACATGTGAACCGAGCCAAGTCAGCATTTGCTTATACGAGTCACAGAATTGTGATTAAATAGCCTGGAAATAATTATAAATTAACACAACAGGAGTAGAGAAGTCTTAATATTTATGATGAATGGGTAAATCACATGGAAAGAACCCTAAAATATACATTTTTACACATTTGGTATTATGGAACTTGTTCAAAAAGGCAAGATAATTGAGGTTAAAATTACGTATACGTTTAAATATATATATTTTTATTATTTAAACAAACATTAATTCTTTAAAAGAGCCTTGATTTTAGGGTAAACCCCTTTTAAAAACTGTTTTTAAGAAGATTCGAGCCTTCCTAAGTATTTATTAACATGCGACTGAAATTCCTTGATTGATTTTAAGCACTCACAATATTATTTTAATTTATTTTAATATTTTTTGTGACCATTTCACGACATTGGGCTGCCATAAACATTCGGGTTGCCTTCGCCTCAATACTCAAGTACAGTGAGCTCGCACACTGACACACATTTCCGAAGCCCCCGCCCGCTCGTTCGCCCCTCTGTTTGCCTGTCTGTCTGTCTGCATGTCCTGCTGTCTGGGGCGTTGAACGCTGCGGCAACGTTTGGAGCAACAGTTAAGCAGGTTGAAACGGGGCAGGATTAATCGGGGAGTGGGAATGTGAGTGGGGGCGGGGACGGGGACGGCGACCCGTAACTTACTTTACAGGGCGGCTGCCTGGCATCGGCATCAATTTTCGAGCAGCACAAGATGTCTGGGAAACGGACGACCGACCCAGCGCTACTTGCCAGGACCAAGGAGCAACCGACCGACTTGGGAGACGCGCGGCGGAACCGGAGCCCGGAAACGAAACTCAATTTAAGACGCGATTCTGGATTAGTTTGCTGGCATGCGAATGGCGGACGCCGTACACGGCAGTTGCGGGCGATCCGCTTCGGTTAGGCACTGGCACTCACACAGGGACACGCGGCGGCGGCGGCAGGCAGCTCTGCCTGCGGATGCGGATGAGGATGCGGCTGATGAGGCTGATGCAGATGCGGATGCGGATGCGGATGCGGATGCGGATGCGGATGCGAATGCGGGACCGGGCTCGGACTCGCTGCTCTGCAGCAGCCGCTGATGGGAGCCGTGGGCTAGTGGGCTCATTTGCCTGCGATTTCTGGCAGCATTTTCGATTTGATTTGCGATTATTTTCCTTTTTGGGGAACTTGGAACTACAAAATATTCGTTGGACTGGCTCTGTTTTTGTGTCAGTGTAAGCTGGCTTAAGGTGTTTCTAATACTTTTTGTTTTTCTTTTTATTTTCTTTATTTGGGCTCTGCTTTTCTCTTCTTTGTTTGGTGAGACGCGGCGCTTGTCACTCGCTCGATGCGTACGATTTCTTCAACCCGCGGGCTCTGAGGCAACTACTGATGGCCGCCGCTGCACGGCAGACTTTTTCGCAGCTGGGGCCGCCGCCGCTGGTTCTTTGGAGCGGATGCTGTTCGGGATGTGGTCGTGTGGCAGTCGCCGCCGCTCTTGGCCGCTCTGCGCATGCTGAGCCACAAAGCGACAACTGGCAAAGAGCAGAGCAGAGTGGAGCAGCAGCCACCCTCGCAGATGAGTCTCTGAGATACAGGTCCTGCGGCTCTCTTCCAGCCACTAAGTAAGGCAATGGCTTGTGATTCTCTGGCTCTTTGCCTGTGACTTGCAGAGGTAAGACTTTAACTAGTGGTTATTATATTACAGGGTCTACTGTTTCTGGTCAGGAGCTACCCATAGCGTATATAGAACTTATTAAATGAATTTTAGCATAAACTAAATGTAAGCCATCGTGGAAATAACAATACAAAACTCTCTCTTAGGGGCCCCTCTCTTAGCCGAGCGACTCCAAAAGGGCGTTTTACTTAAAGCCACATGGCAGAAGTCTACAAAACGAGAGCATCCCCATCTGTCTCCCGGTTGGGTGTCTCTCCGCTTTTTTGGCCACCATTTCTCAGCCGCCCGCATAAGTGTTCGCCAGAAACTCCAGGGACTTGTGTCGCCGCGAGTTGGGCGGACAAAAAGTGGCCTGGCTAATAATTTACATATAGGGCGTGGATTTTTCTCCGGCCGAAAACGAAACTCTCCAGCGTCGATGGATGCGTGAGCTTAATCGGGAAATCGCACCCACTGCCAGCCTCCCTTTTAGGTGCTGCCACCCCCTGCACCCTGCCTCTTTGCCGTCCAGTCACATTTGTTTGTTTATTTCGAAACATTGTTGTCCTTATTTCAGCCGTGTTGTTATCCCCTTGCAGTTTTGGGGGCTCACACAGAGAGCGGGGAAGGATGCGTAAGAGAGCCTGGGAAAAAGAGCGAGTTTCATTATGCGTGTGAATGAATTTTATTTGTAACTTTGCCATGTGTGTGTGCGTGCTTGGGTGTATGGGTGTGTGCCTGTACATATGGGTGCAAATGGATTTGATGTAAATTGCAATTTTATGCGTATTTTCATTTCGTTTGCGTTTTACTTCCTCTCCTCGTTCCCCCAGCTCACCGTCTTCCTGTTTCTGTTTCTGTTTCTGTTTCTGTTTCTGCTTTGGCATCGGCATGGGCTTCTGCTGCTGTGTCCTGCCGCCGTGTCCTGCTGTGCGTGTAATTGATAATGGTCTCGATTGTGGTTTCATTCCGCCACCCTCCCTTCGGCTGTCCTTTTTCCCTTTATCTTTGCTGTTTTTGTTTCTCCTTTTTTGTTTGGCTTTCATTTGTCTGCTTTCGAGGAATTTTTGACAAATGTGTGTGTGTGTTGTCGTTGTCCTGCCACTTTGTGCCGCACGCTATATGGGACATGCTTTATACGATATGCGATTGGGTTTTGTAACTGCATTCAAGTTGCGTATGTCCTGGGTAAATGTTCCGGCTAACTCGTTTATTTATTCCCAGACACGTGGCAATATTTGTTGATATAACTTTATTTTTTTGGCATACAAAAGAGTAGGTTCAGCAATTTTATATTGTTATGCATCATTATTTAGTTCTAGAACTATTAAGTAAATTGCTAATTAAGACAAAACAAAAATACTGCGAATCTTAATTGAAAATTACTTTTTATTTTCAGTTTTCACAGATTTTGTTATTTTTTGACAACTTTAATGATGAACCCCTTTTTGCCAAAATATACTGTTAAGATCACAGGTATACGCATTTTTGGGTCTTTAAGTCGGTATTTTTAGATTAAAAATTTAGTTAAAAAATCTAATAAAATAATCATAACTATAAAAATAATCATAACTCAGCCAAAACAAGTCGGAAAGCGGTTTTACGTTACTTTTTACTAGTTTTATTAATATATATATCGACATTAGAAATTTCAAATAATAAAATGTTTATCATTTTTTAACAATTTTAATGATATAAAATTTAAAAAAATCGGCCAACATTTTTTTTCTAGCTTTTGTGGGTATTTTATTTTTAAATAATTGGAACTTTAACGGCGAATCGGAAAATGTACGGCATTTGGCTATCATTTAATTATTAGCGAAATTATTATCTCAAGAAGCCCTCAAATTTTTGGGTCGGTAATTTAATACCCTAATTTTTTGGACAGGTCAGACTAAAAAATTGGTATAACTAAGCCAAAACAGCCTTAATTTCAATTCGGAGAGCTTTTCCATGCTAGTTTTTATTTGGTTAATTAATCTGCATATTTAGTTTGAAAATACAACAAAATAAATTTGCTGTCAATTTTTGACAATTTTAATGATGCAACCCCTTACATTTTTTTGAAAAATCGACAAAAATTTTTTTACTTTATTATTTCAATATTTTATTATTAAATAATTTAGATTTTAATGGCGATTCGGAATATGGACGGCATATGGCTGTCAGTCCATTTTTGGCCAAAATATGCTCTCCAGAAGACCGCAAGTATGCGGATTTTTGGGTCTTTAATCGCCATTTTTATGTTCTAATTTTTGAACAAAGCTAAGTTAAGAATAACCATAACATGGCCAAAACAGACTTAAAACCAGCGATTCGGAGTATATATGGTATTTGGCTGTCGTTCCATTTTTGGCCAAATTATGATCTCCAGAAGACCTCAAGTATGCGGATATTTGGGTCCTTAAATTGGCACTTTTATATCATAATTTTTTGACAAATCAAAATTCAAAATAACCATAGCTGGGACAAAACAGCATCAATTTCAAATCGGAAAGCTTTTCCATGTTAGTTTTTATTTGGTTAATTAATCTGCATTTTTAGTTTGAAAATTAAGAACAATAAATTTTTTGCCAATTTTTGACAATTTTAATGATGTAACCCCTTATAAAATTTTGAAAAATCGGTCAAATTTTTTATCTCATTTTTTTCAAATATTTAATATTTAATTAATTTAGATTTTAACGGCGATTCGGAGGATAAATGACATTTGGCTGTCATTCCATTTTTGGCCATAATATGCTCTCCAGAAGACCTCAAGTATGCGGATATTTGGGTCCTCAAATTGGCATTTTTATATCCTAATTCTTGAACAAATCAAACTTAAGAATAACCATAACTTGGCCCAAACAGCCTTAAAAACAGCGGATAGGCCATTTTTGGCCATAATTTGCTCTCCAGAAGACCTCAAGTATGCGGATATTTGGGTCCTCAAATTGGCATTTTTATATCCTAATTTCTGAACAAATCAAACTTAAGAATAACCATAACTTGGCCCAAACAGCCTTAAAAACAGCGGATCGGAATATATATGGCATTTGGCTGTCATTCCATTTTTGGCCAAATTATGCTCTCCAGAAGACCTCAAGTATGCGGATATTTGGGTCCTTAAATTGGCATTTTTATATCATAATTTTTGGAAAAATCAAACTTAAGAATATCCATAACTTGGCCAAAACAGCCTTAAAAACAGCGATTCGGAATATATATGGCATTTGGCTGTCATTCCATTTTTGGCCAAATTATGCTCTTCAGAAGACCTCAAGTATGCGGATATTTGGGTCCTCAAATTGGCATTTTTATATCCTAATTTTTGAACAAATCAAACTTAAGAATAACCATAACTTGGCCCAAACAGCCTTAAAAACAGCGGATCGGAATATATATGGCATTTGGCTGTCATTCCATTTTTGGCCATAATATGCTCTCAAGAAGATGGCAAGTATGCGCAATTTTGTGTCAATTCACAATAAAAGATGCCACGGTTTTTCAATAAGAGTACATAGCAAGCCCAAAAAAGAATGATTTAAAAGTATCCATTTTGTGGATTATTCTATGTAAACAAAGGTGGCTGCTGCTGCCAGAGAATTTATTTATTGGACAAATCTGAGTTAAAAATATTCATAACTCAGCCAAAACAGCCTTAATTTTAAATCGGAAAGCACTTCTATGCTAGTTTTTATTTGGTTAATTAATCTGCATTTCAAATTTAGGAATTATTAAAAATTAAATTTTTGCCAATTTTTGACAATTTTAATGATGTAACCCCTTAT
>VNKC01003131.1:0-26984 GCA_008042775.1 Drosophila pectinifera
CTGAGTTATGAATATTTTTAACAATTATTTTTTAATAATATATTATTATTATCAATATTTTTAAGACAAAATTAATTGCCAACAAAAAATGATTTACATACTTTTATTTCCCATTTAAAGTGAAGCAAAAAATTAGCATAAAACATTTATTCGCAGTGCAGCCACTGTAGTCTGGGGGAAATTCGCGCAACTATTTGTGAAATTCGGGTGGAACATAAAATTGCGTTATCTATGGTCTCATTATCGTCAACAGACGGCGGGCGAGGATGCAGACAGGACCAATCCCCTGCCCAGGCCCAATCCAAATCCGAGTCCCGTCCGGATGCAGTCAAGTTGAAAATTAATTTTGTCACAGTTGCGCATCGGCGGAAAGTGTCATTATGGATATCGCGATATATATTCCCACTTCGGTCCACCCACCGCGCTGACTCCGTCGATGATGAGCCCGGCGTCCTTGGCTCTATTTGTATTTTCGTACATTTAGTTACGAGGATTTTCGAGTCTATCTGTGTGTGTGTGTGCTGTGCGAGGGTCGCTCTTGGTGTTGCCAATTGGCCGCCCTCTTTTTCCCATCCCGCAAATTGAAATAGTTAGCTGTGGCAGACGGCGAGTCGCGTGATTCCCTTTTTTATCACTCGATTTTTAAGCGATTCGATATGCTGGCAATTGGCTTGGGGTAGGACTCCTCGAGGAACTTGTATATATTTTTGTTTTGCCTACAAACGCCTACGTGGGAATTTTTAAATTAATTTAAATGAAAATTGCACTTTATTAACTGTGACAATTGCGGCACGGTTTTTTAGTTCAGGTTCCAGGGAGAGACAGTCAGGGCGTGGGAATAATAACTATTCGAAAGAAATACAAGTAGTACAATAAATATGTAATAAAAATAATTAAATGGTATTGATATCAGTTAGCTGAGGAAATTGTGTTCAAGATACTGAAGTATTCTTCCCCATCTCTGACTGCCTGCCTGAACCCACCTCCGAGAACTCCCTCACCAGCTTAACCCCATTGAACTCTCCCTGCCCCCAGCTTCTTGGCCAAAGATCAAAGAGTTTTCCAACCGTTTTCGAGGGCCATCATCAACAAGTCATCCGGAATCGAAAATCCGCTCAGGCAAAGACGGCTCAAAGAGCTGGCAACTACTTTTCACTTTGCTCTAATCACATCTAATTTGACAGATTTACATAAGGATTAGGCCAAGGGACAAAGACCAAGGGCCAAGAAGGCGAGGCGAGAGGTCGCCGACTGGCAGGAGGTGATGGAATGGCCTGGCCTAAGCACTTATTGATGACTTGACACCGACTGACTGTCAAATGTCACTCGCTTAGAAGGATTAATCCGGCCGAGAAGATATAGCGGCGGAGGAGAGACAGCCAACTGGCTTTATGGGCCTCGAGTGGGCGTTCAAGCCCGGCGAAGTTCACACTTTTGTCACGGACAGTTGACCCCGGGCAGCAAACCTGCCGAGAACAGAATCGGGTGTATATACTGTGTATAGCCCCGCCGATCCGATGCCAGGCGATGCGAGCGGATATTGATGACACAATGCAGCATTAAGTCATTCAATTCGAAATGTTGCGCAGCTGTGACGATTTTTAGCACCAGACTCGGCGACTACCGGGCTGAAGGCGGCAAATCAACGACACATCAAGCGCGAAGAAAGGGGTTGGGTTGGGTTAAGTCCGGTCGGGGGCACTGAGAAAAATTCACCACTAAAAATGGTATTAAAAATATGATAATGTTCATTCTGTAATATATACATCTTAGGGGAAAGGTACAGGTAAAGGTTAGATTCTCTTCAATAAGTAAGGTTCATTCATACCTTAACTAGGGATTATAGCTAATGTTTCTAAGTTTGTTTTCAGAACTTTATGGGTAATTTAAGCTAGTATTTTTCTTCCAGTGCTGTGTAGTCGGGCTGCCGATACACACTCTGCATTTTGGGGGCGCGGCGGCGACTTCATTACTCTGCGTCATTAGGCACTCAAATTGTTGCCATCGTGTTTAACTCTTTCACAGAATACAGGGTATTTTAGAGGTATACAAGGCTGGGAGGATTAAAAAAACCATGGCAAGAATCTCTAGAAAAATCCTTAAGCCCCAAAGGAGATATAATCCATCAAGCTTGCCAAACTAGATAAGGAAAAGATATAGCCTTAAATAAACAAAGACATAATAACAAAAATATATAAATTAATGAAAGTATTTTTGTTTTAAGAAGAAGGGGCTCCAGAACAAAGGCTTTTGAAGAGCACTAGTTTCTTGTAACTTTAGACAAATTATAATATTTTGTTACCCCATTTTAATAGGTATTATCTAGTCTTTATCCCCTTGCCTTTGGCTCTTCCTACTTGTTTAACTCTTTCGATGAAATTGAAACGGTTGCGCTTCAATGCCAAACGGAAGTCGGCGTCAGCGTCTAAGGTGCGTCCATCACCTCGCCAGTCGCCCCCCGATTGACCCCCACCCCTGCCCCTGTCCCTGTCCGCCTATGAAGTGACAAAAGGTCGCGCTTGGTCAGCGCCAGGTTGGGTGTCAGTCAGTCAATCGATCGATCCGGGCATTATCGACCCGCTGCGAACTGTGCTAATATCGTCGAGTTAACTGCTGTGCAGTTGTTCGTAATTCGCTTTTAATTTTTATGACCGTTGCACCCTTTCCGCCGCTGGTGGAAGTCAAACTGGTATTGATACACGGAAAATAAAACAAATAACTAGATTATTTGATATTTAATACTTTAAAATGCATGTGTTTGGTATTACAAAAATCAGCAGTGACACAGGTTAATTTCTTGCTACTTAACCCCTTTATTTGTACTAATTTATAAGCTAAAATAATATGTTCCTAGATCTATTTAACTTCCTTTTAAATAATATTAATTTAAATATTTAATATCTAGTAAAAATAGGTTAAATTTAATAATAAATAACATTTTTTACGGTGCAGAACAACTGAAACTGTTGAAGCGTTGCCTTCAACGCGCCGCGCTCTGTGTCGCTGCAAATTAAGAGCGCTAATGATCGATTTTATAGCTGGCAATCGATAGAAGCTATATCAATAAAAGTGCCAAGTACTCGGGCACTCTGCTGTCAAAGGGTTAAGAACTCCACATGGCCCTAGGCTGGGCGTTAATGAGCTGCCCATATGACATGTTCCGGGGTTTGCTTCTGGGGTTATATCAAAATGTAGTTACATTAAAGACTCAGCTGTGCACCATAACCAGTAAGAAATACAATTTACTGCCTTTATCTGGACATGTTTTCTTTATTTTACTTTACAAATAGTGCTCACATTATTAAAACTTAATAGTTTTCCCAAAACCTGAAGTCTTGACCCGGTTTCTGCATACTTCTCTAGAATAAAGTTGTTCACTGCGTGTCAGAATCAAATCGTATTAATATTAATATTCTATGTGCCCCACTTTGGACACCTCAAGTGTTGTGAATAGATAAAGCTGGATCCCCTGGAACTATCTGCGATCCGATCGAAACCAGTTCCCGACGAGCTTCTGGTTTGGCTTTTATGTGTGGCAACCGGTTGGCGTTCAAAGTTTCGATTAAATGGCATTGAGACTCTAGGAAGTTTTCAGCAGGCCAGGAACAGGCCAGGACCAGGAGGAGCACGAAGGTCTAATTTGCAAGACACGTACCAAAAATTAACAGCAGACTGTGGCCAAAACGAGGAGGCGCTGTCTGCCATCATTTGCATTTTGTGCCAAGGAGCAGCTGACAACTTTATTTCGTGGCCAGGCACCAAAATGGCCTCAAATTACAGCCCCCAGAAGACGGAGAAGTGGAGCCGGACTTTGGCAATAGAATGGCAACTAGATTCTGAGTCCCGAGGAGGAGCAGCTGCCTTCGGCTTCAGTCCGGGAGTTAGCGCCCCATTTATCATATTTCCCACTGGCTGCGACTCCCGGTTGAATGACTATGTCATGAGGTTGGCTTCCTTGACCATCTATCTTGGCCTCTATTGCTGAGAAATCTGCTGGGTACCCTAGGAGAGGGTTCATAGGTTCTTAGACAATTTTAAGTTAAATATTTTAAATATAAAATGTGTCAAAAATAGAGGATTCTAAGCTTAGAAGCTGTTCAATCTGTTGGGTATCATATGAGATACTTTATAGGTTTCTTAGAAGCATTTTAGTTTTAAAAACTGTTGAATTTTCTGTCTAAACATATCTGTATCTTTCCACTTTGTAGCACCCCACACAGGCACTTGCCAAAGGGCACCCATGACTTCGTTTTGGCCTTGTTAGAGGCCTGCTTTGCCCATTGTGGCTAGCTGGCGCCCAAATCCAGTTCTGCGACGACGGCTCCTCGTTGAAATCATGTGCATTCGCTTGTCTGGGCCTTCACAAAGAGTTTGTGTGTGGGGTCCGGTCCCGGTCCCGAGCAGGCAGCCGAGGAGGAGCTCGTCTCCGTTTCAGGGGCTCTGTCTGGAATCCAGCACACAATGGGTGGTGGAGCGCATTGTGAACGCCACTTAATTACACGGAAGTTTGCCCGAACTGAGCCGAGATGGGCTGCCGCTGGAGCTGCAGTTGCCAAGCTGCCAAGTCGCGTCATCCGGCTCACTGGCCCAGCAGGAGGGTGGAGGGAGGAGAGGCAACTGCTGAGCCAGATTTAGGGCCCCCGAGACTGGGCCCGGTTCAAGGTTGGCTAAAAAGGTAAGACGATACGCCACGGTTACTCGCTGGGTGGTGATGCAAAAACTAATTGCAACAAGGTTGCACGGACACTGATGAAAAAGGTCTACAGAGATATGAAATTCAGTCGAGAAGGTGGGTAAAAATATTAATAAGGCTTGAGAAGTTGGAAGAGTTTTTTTAGGCAACCCTTATAGGGTTACTTATAGAATAAGATATTATTTACTTCCATATTCTCCTTAATTTGTTTCTATATTTAAAGTGAAACATAACCGAATGTATAGAATTTAGCTCTTAATTTTAATTTCTCTTATTACCCAATTTAAGCCACATTTTCCCTCAGTGATCCGCAGATTCCGCTCCGCAAGTGTCCCTAAAATACACGCATATGGCGTGTTAAGTGCAACAAGCCCGAGTGGCAACTGCCAATAAATCAGCAAATATTTCAGCAATAATTCAGAGCGAGAGGTGCTAGCTTGTTGACGACGGTATTCACGCCTCGAGCACGCGTCTCCCGGAGATGTTCCTGGGATCCTGGCCTGGGATCGCAGTTAATAAGAGCCAGGGAGAGCTAGGATTCAAGGGAAGGGCGAAAAACGATCGGCGATTAATCAGAATATCCAGCTGCGCGTTTGACATTGGCTTAAAATGTAATGATTTAGTTGCATATTCATAATTAAGGGGCTGCATGAATGAGTCATGACTCAGTCACGATCGCGCCTCGCGGCCGGGCTCAGTCGTCGTCTCATTAGGCGGCCTTTAGTCTCGGCCAAGTTTTGGGCTTGCTGCCTAATTGAAAGTCGGCTTCATTTGAAATGGGCCAAAGCGCATCTTCTCACTTCTTTATTTTTAGTTTTCCTTAATACTTTATTTTGCTCTAAGGGTGGAGCCGCAGTCTCGGCTTGGAAGTTTGCCGAACTTGGCCTAAAGAGTACGAGGAGTAATTCCGGTGTTAATTTGTAAGCCAGATGCCCATCAATCATGGGCCGGGCCCGTCGTCCCCGCACATTTGTGGGCGTTGGCGGCTAAACTTTGAAGGAGCTGCCCCTGAATATAGGAGGTGACGGAAGCCCCATCGATCGGGGAACGTGAGAAAAATGATTGAGTCAGAAAAACAGCATCAGACATTGAACACTTCACTTGGAGTTAGTAAGGCTATTGCCTGAAGTTTGTATATAGAGTTTGGAAGTATTGGTATTAGTAGTATCTCCAAATATATCACTTCTAAGTCAGTAAGATAAGTTCTCTCAGCCACCTCCCCTTCCATCAGTGATGATGTGACACTGCCTCACCCCGAGTGGCATGAATGGATCTCATGAATCTATATAAGGACGGACTGGCAATCAAGCCAAAATAATTAAACGCTTGTCAGACAAAGCAGAACAAGCTGGAGGAGCCACATAGGCATATATATTATTACGAGTCGAGGTCTGAGGCCCACACACACCGAGAGGCGAAAAACAGCTTGACACAATGCCGCGATAAATTTGCTCATCATTCACTCATTCAGACGGTAAGTCATTCACGATCGCACCTAAAAATACAAAATAGAGGCGGGCCCCTCCTCCTCCCCATCGGTCTTGCTGGGAACGAGGAAACTGGCGGCGGCCCGCGAGGTGTCAATGGAAAACTCCCTGAGGAAAGCTGGCTGCCGGGCCGCCGGGGCGACAATTTTCTGGCTTCCTCATGCCAATTTGTGGTGATCATTCATGTAACCGTAACAAGATCGTTCCCCGATGTCTCCTGTCTCCTGGTGTGTGGTAAAGTGTCAACATTTACAATGTCCAAACGTCAAAGGCGACAGCAGACAGAATGTGGAGCCGAAGGGTAGGGGCCCTGGATGTGGGGCAGGAGCCTAGCAACTGTTGCAGGTCTTGTTTTGGGTAATTTGTAGGGCACTATGAGAAATATTTCAGCCAAGTTTCAGGGGTTCTGAAGTGGAGCTTATATATATTCAGGAAACTAAGAAAATATGCTTTTTAATTTGTATATAAAGAACTATGCATGCATTTTAGCTAGTTACCTTTGAAAATGTACACGGAAAACCTCATATACTTCATAGAATGCTTACTTAACATATTGTTTTAAATATGTATTAAATATTTTAAGCATTCTCCCGAAGTCTGGAATTTTTTCTAATATTATCTACGAGTTCCTTTCCATTTTTCAATTGAAAACACCATAAAGTCTACTTAAAATATGATTCCAAATATATATTTAATATTGTATATATTCTCCCAAACTCTGGCATTTTCTCTAATATTATCTACGAGTGCCTTTCTTAGGTAATAGATTTCATGAAGAGAACCTATCCATTTTACAAAGGAAAAATCCCATATAATTCATAGAAAGCTTACTTAAGATATAGTTCCAAATATGTATTAAATATTTTAAGCATTTTCCTGAACTCTGGCATTTGTTGTCATATTATCTCCGAGTGCCTTTCCCAGATAATAGTTACATCAAGTTAACCTTTTAATTACAGGCCATATGCTGCACCCACTTACCTCGACTCGACTCAACTCAATATAATATTCTTATTTGTCTCCTGTTTTTTTTGCTTTGGCATTTCCATAAAAAATTACAACTTGTTTGTGACTGGCGTCATTTAATTGCTCCCCTGCCCCCTTTTCCGAGAGAGACTGACTCTGGGGCATGTCAAACAACTGTCAGTTAGTTCGTCAGAGGAGAATCGGAGAAACGGAGAAAAAGAGCGGAGAAACGGAGAAACGGAGGCAGCAGACTTCTCCGATCGGCGATCGTGATCTTGGCATATGATTAATTTGCATTCGCCGTATTCTGGCTGTGTCTGGCTTTGTTTAAGCAACATATTGACTCACGGGATTGTTGATTAATTCAATTCAATCAATAAATCACAAGTGTGTTTGATCCAAAAAAGAGAAATTCCCAGTTACCAGAAAATACACAAAACACAAATCGGAGACAGAGAGCTTCAACACCGCTGGCAGTGTTGAAATATTGACACCACAGGTGATTTTATATGGAAGTCAAGGGGTCTGTGTGTGCCCAAGACCTGGGTCCATCATCTGGAACCTTTTTGGGGGACTTAAATCATGGAAATAGGAATAGTAATGAGTGATTTTGGGATGCGGGCTTAGGGGTCAGCGAAGAACAGCGGAAGTCGGCTAATGAGCTTAGTTAAGTCATAGTTAAGTGTGTGTTTTGGTTAAAAAGGTATATAAATATAGAAGTTACTGCCTTGATTTATACATATTTAAGAACACTTTGAGAATGCTGATCCACTATAATTGTAAGGCTCCCAACAGGACCAATAGCTTTCGGCATTTGGAAAAATCTAAATTAAAAATAATCATATCTCAGCCAAAACAGCCTTAATTTCAATTCGGAAAGCTTTTCTAAGTTAGTTTTTATTAGGTTAATTAATTTGCATATCGAGTTAAGAAATTTAAAACAATAAATTTTTTTTCAATTTTTGACAATTTTAATGATGTAACCCCTTATCAAATTTTGGAAAATTGGCCAAAATTTTTTTTCCGCCTTTTTCCAATATTTTATTCTTTAATAATTAGGATTTTAACGGCGAGTCGGAATATGTATGTGATTTGGCTGTCATTCCATTTTTGGCCAAACAATGCTATCCAAAAACCTCGACGTATACGCAATTTAGGCTCGTAAATATTTTTAAATATTTTTAAAATTTTTTATATTTTTTTCTTCAATATTTTATTCTTAAATAATTAAGATTTTAACAGCGAGTCGGAATATGTACGGTATTTGGCGGTCATTCCATTTTTGGCCAAAATATGCTGTTAGAAAAACCTTACGTATACGCATTTTTGGGTCCTTAAATGGGGTTTTTTATGTCCTAATTTTAGGGACAAGTCAAGATTAAAATATTTTTAATTTTAAATAATTAAACTTTTAAAGGTGAAACAGACCATATACGGCGTTTGGCTTACATTCCATTTTTGGCCAAAATATGCTATTAAGGAGACCTCAGGTATATGTATTTTTGGGTCCTAATTTTAGGGACATCTGAAGGTTAAAAATATTCATAACTCAGCCAAAACAGACTTAATTTCAAATCGGATAGCGGTTCTATGTTAGTTTTTACTAGGTTAATTAATCTGCATATTGAGTTAAGAAATTTAAAACAATAAATTTTTTTCAATTTTTGACAATTTTAATGATGTAACCCCTTATCAAATTTTCAAAAATTGGTCAAAATTTTTTTTCTGGCTTTTTTCAATATTTTATTCTTAAATAATTAAGATTTAAACGGCGAATCGGAATATGTATGGCATTTGCCAGTCATTCCATTTTTGGCCAAAATATGCTGCTAGGAAGACCTTACGTATACGCATTATTGGGTCTTTAAATCTATTACTACTATTAGTTGCCTTCTCCGAAACCCAATTTACCGAGAGACCCAGACCAGCTGGTTCATTTCCCGCTTTTCCCGGGAAATGTAGGAAATCGGCAATGAATTTTTAAAGACTTGCCAAAGTCAGTCGTCTGTTTGGCCGATGGCAGGGCTAATTTTCTCGCGATTTTGCATTGAAATTTTGAATAATTCAAGTGGCGCAAATTGGCCATTGTCCACCTGGTGGCTTCTCTGGCCTTTTTAACTGGCCTCCCCCCTGCCTCTCTCTCTCTCTGCCTCTGTCCCTGTCTCTGTCCGGTTATATAACGCACATGACAGTGTGACAAATTTCACATAAAACAATTGCCGCGGCGGAGGCAGCAGCGGCAGCGGCAGCAACAACTGTCGCTAAATAACAAACGACAGACAGTCAACGAAAAAATATTTAATTGAATTAAATTGTTCGGCATGTCGGCCGCGGCTGTTACCAATCGCAATTGGCCAATTTGCCCGGCCAAGTAGAAATTGTTAGCCAAATGAAAGGCCTCGAGCGGGAGAGTCAAGTGCCCCCAAAGATAGAAATTCGCCGATGTTTCAGGCGGAGAATTGGAGGCGTTTGTGGAAGTGGAAATGGAAATGGCAATGGAAATGGGAAGTGGAAAGTGGCGGCGGCGAGTGTCGCTTTTATTGTTTACTTTCAATCACTTTTCGTCACGAATCCGTCGGATAGCAGAGTAGCAGCATGAATAAGCAAACAATGCCCCAAATGGTGTATTTCGATGGAAGTGGGAGGGCCTTCGACTGGGAGGTGGGGCGGACAGGGCCTGGTCATTTGCATAAAGTCAGGGGCGGGCATAGGGAATTTATTAGGGATGAAATAATATATAGTATATAATATTTATAATATAAATATAATATAGAAAAAGCTGAAAATATGTCCGAAAATAAAGTATTGATAGATTTTGGCGTACAACAAATTAGAATACAAAAAAGTAAGTGGAGATAAATCTATTAAGGCCAGCTATGTTGGTTATATAATTTATTTCAAGACACCTAGAGATTGTTAGAGTCAAAATTATTAAAGTATTATATACAAAATAGATGTTGGAATATAAAAAACCCCTCTTAAAAGTGCTTACATCCATTTTAACCCCCCTTTTGGACCACCCCTGCCTGTTAGCAAATCACGGACACATGGCTGACTGACTGCTTTGTGGACATTGTTGACAAATTGCACATAATGACATTCAATTGAAAATGATTGTGTGCAATTGTTTTTTTCCAGCCCACCTCCCTTTACCCATCTCTTTTGTATACGCTGCGCCATCTCCCTTTGGCCCGCACTGACCAGCCGCTAAATAAACACGAGACGAAGGCGTTTTGCGTTTACGTTTGACGCACAAATTAAAATTAATGGCGGGCAGTGGCGCGTAAAACACGGCACAGCGAGTGGAAAAATAAAAAAGTACCAGCCCAGCTCGATACATCAAAAAGCCCACAGCACACCCACAAATAAAAAAGGAGATACACTGAATTGAAGGCAAAAAGACGACGCACGTGTGTGCCACAAACAGAAGCTGCACTTGAGATCTCTTGCCTCCGGATGGCTTCCGATTCTGGATTTGGTTTTCCACTTACAGGGAAATCGTTTCACTTTGCCTAATGTGCAATTAGAAAACGCATTTTCATTAGTTTTATCGCCGGCATTTAGTTTCAGCTGCTCTCCCGATAAGCTTTCAATGGGGTCCCACTACAGGAGTATCTCAAAAATGCGCTTAATTTCGCTTATCGCTTATAGGTCTTCGGTTCTCGGTTCCTCCGAAAAATAAGAGGCAACTTGGCCGAAAACAGATGACTAAAAGCATTTGGCGTCTGTAATGATGATGATTATGGGATGAAGGCTGAAAGCGGCTGAGAGGGCGCATGCCATATGCTGTAAGCCACCGGAATTATGTGGAAGTCTGACTGGCTTCAAAAGGGGAGAATTTACTATATATAACAGGTAATTCAACAAATGTAATCGAAGTTATTTATATACATTTTTATGCTTCAATTACTTACTGTTCTTATACAAAAAGTATTCTTATAATAAGTCAAGCATTGTGATATAATGTATTATTAAATTGATCCCAAGCTGGTTTCTTAATACTATGAATAGATAACTTACAAGCAGTTAATTTAATAATATTCAAGCATCCAGTTGGACTTGATCTTACCTTAAAATGATTTGTAATTTAGGAGAATACTATCATGCTTTAATTAATAGCTACTTCTTCTTGTACAAGAAATATTCTAATAATTAGCCAAGCCTTTAAATAATATGAATATTATTTTATTTAGTTGATAAGAAGCTATTTTGTGGTTTATATGGTTTCTCAATAATAATAATATTACAATGCAGTTAATTTTAAAAATAATCAAGCAGCATTTCTAACTCGATATTGCCCTAAAAAGAGGTATTTTTTATAAGAAAACTTACGTGCTTTAATTAATAGCTAACTTCTCTTGAACATACAACTTTCTAATTAAAAGCTAAGGCAGAGATATATTTTTAGAATGTAATCTTAGGTATTTTTTGGCTTTCATAGATTTTTGTAATAATAATACAATTATAATAATTAATAATACTTCTTTTACTCGATGTTGTTTTCAAATGAAACCCATTTCATAATTCTCTGCTTACCCAACTCGGACTCTAGACAGTCCGCGAACAATTTCTATGCACTCAATCATAGATCAATCGCTTCGGCAGCCGTTTTTTATTCGCGTTTTAGCATATAATTTCCACATTTACTTAATTACAGGCATCTGCTGCTCCAGTCGCTGGCAGTATGCCATTTTCATTTCAATTTCCCGCCGAGAGTTCATTGTCTTCTCAGGCTCGATGGCTACTCTCACTTTGGCAATAAATATGCACGAGTTCGAGGATGGAGTATGGAGTTGGGGCCAGAGTCGGAGTCGAACAGCTTTCGCCAAAGTAGTTGGCAAATTAGCAACAGCCACAATCACAGTCGGCAGAAAGTTTATTATTTATTTGCGGCCATAACACCGATGTCCGCTCAATCATGTGATCGTGTGAAATGATTCCGATCATTGGCCATCTATCACTGCGGCTGCGATTCGTCTCAGCCCAACGGCTGCCAACGTTTAATTAACTTGATAAATCGTTTGTAAATTTCTTAATTATTTCGTGGCCATGGTCAGTCGGCCCCTAAGTACGTTAATAATTTAGGCATTTCTGCCTAGCCATTCACCTTAGGTACTCATTTAAATATTCACATTTATCCCAGCCATAGCCAGCTGTGTGATTAGTTTAATTTGAAATCGCTGTAGCTGCCTCTAGAGCTCAGGCAATTTGGATTAGTCGCCAATGTCGCTAATTGTTTATGAGGTGCACAACAGAGCGGGCCAATTATATGCATATATCTATGGATATATCCAGTGTTCGCTATTGAGAAACTGTTAACAAGTTAATTAGATAATTGGGCAAAAACACGGCAAACACAGCCGACATCAGGCCGATGTGCGAGAGACTCGGAAATTGCCCGCCGTAATTGGCCATTCCAGTAATTAGTGTGTTTAGCCTAGTCAGCTAGCCAGTTCTAACTGCTAAGCGCTGCTAAATACACAGTTCAAGATGCCTTGATTAATCGCTGCAGGTTTACTGTTACTCTTAGATAATAGATAGTTAATGCCTTTAAAACATGCACAAATATGCCTTTAATCAATTTGAAGTTCATAGTATCAGGGGGGACTGCAAACCCTCTTCAAACTTGGCAGCTACTTTAAGTTCTGCCACAAGTGCAGCTGCCAAAAAGTTCCCCAGCAGAGGGCCAAGTAGAGGGCTAAGTAAGAGTAAGTAATTAATTAAAAGCCAGCTTCTGCTGCAGAAGAAGCTGCTCCGAGTGAGTGCCAGAGCCAAACTGCCTTACTAAGCGCCTTGTGATCCTTTCTTAATTGAAAAATGTCGTCACACAAAACGAGGGAATGGCAATGGAAAGCAGCAGGAGCAGCATATACCATTCAGCACGGAAAATCCCTGTTAATCCGGCACTGAAATTGGAAAAACCTTGGCCAAGATAGATAGGAGACTCAAACTCCGACTGGGGCCGAGAGGAAACCAGGCAGGCGCGCCTCAAAACGTGGCTCGTAAAACTCTTGAGCCTCGGAGACATAAAATTGGACAAATTATGTAATAAATGCAACATAAATTTTGGCTTTGCTCCGCTAATTGGAAAGCAATGCAGCCCAGTTCCGAACAGAGCCATTTACGGATGCTAAGCAGAGCTCAGTGGCTGTATTAGCATTTCCATTCTGATTCTAATTTATATAATAATTTATATAATCGCACAATCAAAAGTGTCACAATATTACACTTTCACAGACAAACGCGCAGCGGGCCAACAAATCGTTGGGATTTGGGATGACTCACAACAAACCCAGTACCAGTCCCAGCCCAGTCCCAGTCCCAGTCAAGTCCCAGTCCAGTCCCAGTCCAGACTCTGTGTCTATAAAGTATCCCCATCTGGATCTCTCATTCATAAATCGCCCCCAGCGTTATCGTATCGCTCCGAAATCGTTTGGGGCACACAAAAGAGGTCGTCACACCTTTGGAAATCAATATCCGGACAATGGCACGTTGTCCGGACCGGGCTTGGTACCATAAAATTTCTTTTCAGCAGTTTTGGCCGCTTTGTCCGTGCGCCTGACACTTTTTATGGCCGAAAAGTTTTCGTGAAAAGTTGGAAACTGGCCGCGACAAATGAGCCCGCCCGAGTTGGACCGCCGTCGTCGCATTGTCTAAGCCAGATGCTGGTCATCTGTTCCGGGTCCCCAAAAGAATAAAGCTCTGGGACAGAAGGGCAGTGCTGTCCACTATTGATATAAAAAACAGCCAAAACTATGCGTAAAAATATATATGATATAGGCTAAGATTAGTCACAGTTTAAAAAAGAAAAAGGAGTTAAGGAATTTCATACACAAAAAAATAGTAGAGTTCTTTAAATCTCTGTAATATATACACGTAAAGTTATGCATTTATAAATTCCTTAAGGTAGTATTTCCTGGAATTATTATTATATCTTTATATACAAATTTTAAAGGATTTCTTCCAGGCTTTATATTAAAATTTATAACAAACACAGCTAGTTATAAAATATATATAAATAAATTTAAAAAAACCCACAAAAACAGCCAGATTCGTCTAGAAATCAGCCATCTCAGCATCACCCTTCACAGTATCGAAAGATTTACCATTTATGTCCGTCTCATTTGCATGAAAATTTGTTGAAAAGACATTTAAACGAATCGAAATATCGAATGCCCCTTGCCAGGGCAATGGGGAACGGTAATTTGTTGACCAGTTTAAATGTGTTATTAGCACCGTTTATATGCAAGTTACGCCCCGAAAAATCGGGCCAAGCACTGATGGATATCTTGGCTGGATATCAGTTCTTCCAGCCAAAGATGGAACTGCCCTAATTTATGTATCTGGATGTGGGCATTCAACGGCAGTGTTATGTCTATATCGGTGTCCGTTTAAACTGCAATAAGCGTGTAACTAAGACTGATCTATGAGCCGGCTTAGTTGAATATTGATGGGATTTCGGCTTTGGATTTGGGATTTTGTCATCTGAGCTCTAGATAAGCGGGGGCCTCACAATGGCTTCAATATTCGCTCCAAAATTGAGCAGTCTTGGCGGGCCTAGAAATAAATATTAAGCGATAATGGTAGGCTCAGGAAATCGGAGACAGAGAGGGGAATTACCCACAATTTAAGTGCTTAGAATATATGACTTTGGGGAAGGGAATGTTCTTATATCTTATAAGGAGAAAGTGCTATAAGTTCCCCTCCAGCCATGCCATAAAACCCCCTGACAAACAAGGCAACCCCACAGGGGCCTGACAAGGCCTTTGAAATGCCTCAACCACCGGCGAAGATCGGGATCGCGATCCCCAGACAATTGTCAGTAGACAAATACAGCCAGACTCGAGTAGGAGGACTTAACCCAACCAATCCCACAAGCCACAAACCAAACCCAGAAAGTCACAGTCGCAGTCACAGAGTCGAGTCCCAGCCAGTGAAGCCTCGTAAATTTGCAGCTTATTGGCAATAACTGCAAGTGGCTTGTTAACAATTTAACACGTCTTAATCGTTAAATTTGTGGATGCGCAAAAAATACTACGACTGCGAGTCCGTCTCTGACTCCGACTCCGAGTCAGAGTCCCAGTCCGAGTCTGAGTCTGAGTCTGAGTCCGAGTGCGAGTCCCAGAGGCTGAAAGGTGAGTGTTGCGAGTGCCGGTTAAATGCCAAACGCATGACACTTTTGTAGGTGTGAATGCCAGGCGGGCGGCTGGTGGGGACAGCTCTGCAGACCAGGAGGGGGAGGCGGAGGAGGTGGAGGAGGCTCCCGACTCCGGACTCCCAATCTTAATGGCAAACCGGTTGCCGCCGCCGATTCGGTGCCACTTCGATCTGTTTTAATAATGATATTTTCAGGCTCAGACGCGGATCCAGCGGACCCCAGAGCCAGGTTCCGTACCCAAGTCAGAGGCAAACAAAAGACTTAAGTCATAAACTTTATGACATTTTGCAAAAATCTCGCCAAGAATGTCATCAATGAAACAAATCGATTTGTTTACATGCCAGCGTCTCCGGCGTCGCTGCCTGCACTGGGGGAAAAATTGTGAATATTAAATCAGCAAGTTAAATGTTTTAAGTTCTAAATGGCTAGATAAAATAATGAAAATGATCATGGTTTAAATGTAATACTTAATATTTATTTATGCATCTTAAATAGACTGTAATATTTAATATTTATTTATGCATCTTAAATAGAAATAAATGGTATATAAAATCCAAATCAATTTATGTAAAATTTGAGGAAATTGTTATCCTTTATTAAATTTGCTCTGTGAAATCATGGCTTCAGTGTCCTGTTTTAGCCAGTGTCGTTGGCTGTCTGGCCTCCGTCTCTCATTGCCAATATCGGTTTGACTCCTTTGGCTTGGCCCTGTCTGCCACCAAGTTGCAGCATTTGCAGGCTTTGCCTCTTGGCTTTGTCCCCACAACAATTCTGAGAAGATTTTAATCTTACTCACTGCAGTCGCAGTCGCAGTCGCAGTCTGGCCCCACCGACTTGTTTCTGGGGAGGAGGATTTCGGGGCATTCGGTGTGCGGTTTATGGGTTTTCGAGTCTGATAATTTTCTGATTTTAATGTGCGAAATTAAACATCACATTTTTCAACACGAACGTTTGGGATGTGTGTAAGGATAACTCAAAGTGGAAGAGAGGTCTTAAAGAATAATAAAAGGAGTGAGGAGAGGATAGCTAGAAAATGCAATGTTTCAATGAGAGATTAATACTCTTCCCTAAACTAAAACCTTCTTTTATTCCTGAGCAAAGTATCCCCCAAGAACTCAGCCAATCAAGTTCCTAACTCTACCCCCTCCTCATAAGCAATGTTAACATATGTAAGGAATAACTTCATCGCTGGCGTAGCTGTCACAATTTGTAGAAAATTAATTCCAAGTGGCCAAAGTAAATAAACAGGCACAAATTATGCCCAAATTAGCAAACAACCAACCACTGGCAGAGGCCACGCCACCCCGGCGGGTGTCCTTTGGGTGGCGTATCTATCAGATACGCGTTACATGTGTACCACAAATACAAGCGCAATCACAATTACGGGGGACAAGTGACGGCAAAACGGGCAATAAATACAAACCGCATAAAGCGGTGGCCTAATCCTTCGAGCCGGGGTGCTGTGCCATCGCTGGGTGGTGGTGGGTGGCTTGGGTGTACTGTGGCCGCTCGAGACACCCCCCGGGGTTATTTATACACACACACACCCCCGAAACTTCAGCAACAGCAGCAGCACCAATTACTCAACATGATTTCAATGAAATTACCGCACACAAAACAAAGCTGTTTTGAAGGAGAGCTCTAACCCTCAAACATAACTCGCTGGTGTGCACTTGTCAAAAAGTTTAAAGGAAAAGATATTATTTTTATAAAATTTTGCATTATGTTTAAGCGAAATATGTATTTTAAAAATATAATTTAAGTAAATAAGTAATTTAAAAATTTAAATTCGACAATATTGATTTAATAGTCAGGCGTTAGAAGTTTGGTTCTTATGATGAAGGAGATGGGTTTAATTGTTGGAATACTTAAAGCGATTATGAATTTAGGAATTAAAGGGTCTTACATCTTGAATAAAAACCTAAGAAATAATTCCAATAATGATTATAATATTTAGATAAATAATTTTATTAAAGGTAAAATATGTATGTTTCATAAGAAAGCCCAAAACTATTCGAAGATGGTTTCATATACAAGGTATTGTTTTAAAGTATATGCCCGTTCTCATATTCTCTGTAAAAGCAAATATGTAATTATCTAAAATAAGAATATAAATAAAAGAATTTATTTTCTTATAAAAAAACATTTTTTTTTTTTTAATATAATAAAAAAATATTTATTCCAAGTGCAGGCAACAGCAGCAACCCGGCAGCAACAACAACATCAATCTCAATAACAATTCATAATTCATGTTTAACATGCGCCCCCGTTGTTGAGCAATTTAGCAGGGAATCCACCCAGAAGCCACCCCCACCTTGCCGCCGTCCAACCACCCCCTCGCCGCCACCTCAAGTGGCCCACTCATCCCCTCCCCGCAGACGCATAAATTGTTGATTGTTTGTCTATGCTGTGGGATGTATTTATGACACTCGGGGAGTGAAGTCAACTTCTTTTTGCTTTTTTGTGTCCGGAACTCAATAACAAATGGCACCCCAATGGGGTGGCCCGACGACAACTCAACTCCGTCATCCATCCACCTGCCGCCGCCACCCTCTGGCTTGCTCCGATGATCATCCCTAATTGGTGTTGAATGGAGTTTGCCTTGTGGCTGGTGAAATTTTCCGCTTCCTGGGGTGAAAGGTGGTAACCCTGGAAGGATGCTGACACTGTGTGTGTATCACTTTTTAAGGGGTGAATTAAGGGATGTGCGGCGTGGATTTGCCTTGGCCAAATCCCGCGGAAGGGCGTGAAACTTATTAACATAATTGAGATCTTTGTTTGCTTTGGTTTCGGGATAAAGAGTGAAATTATGGGTGGTAAAAAAGCCAAGTCCGGAATAAATTATATTGGTATATGATGAATAAAACCAATATGGTTCAGAGATAAGCTGCTAAAATATTGCCAGGATATTACTAATAAAAGAAATTTTCCGAAATTAAATTTGTATGCTTACAAGCCAAAAAAGCACCCCACCCTTAAACCCATCTCACACTTTATTAGCCCGAAAGAAACCTGCAACAATTGTCTGATTATTTTAAGAGTTCCTTAAATTTTATTTCGCCAATTTTAATTTCGCAATTTAATGTGTCAGTTTTATGGGCACGAGTTTAATTTTTTGAAACTTTCATGCGCACAAAGGGCCGCCAAAGAAATCGCGAGAATGCGACGACAAACTCCACAGGGGAGCTGGCCCGTATATTATGCATCCACCAGGCACTGAAATTAGCATGCGCTTAAGTTATAATTTAATTATAATTTATTGATTTTAAACTGACATTTTATTTATACACCCGATCGAGCGTTTTGCGGCCGCGTTGAAGTTCGACTTGTGGGCTGCTTTATGAGCTGTAAAAATGTGGACTTTATGGGGCACTTAATTTGGCCAAATAAGGAGGACAGAATTAAGCAGAAAAACCTATCCCCGATGAGTGGCAAGAGTTCCCCTTCTCGAATGGAGATGTCGTCACAAAGTGCCACTCCCACACTGGCGGCCAGTGTGACCATGTGTGACCAAAAAGCAAACGAAGAGCGCTGCCAACTGGCGGCGAAATATATAAAGTGCCAACCGCTGCCACCCAATTACCAAATGACATGACAAAACCGCTTTAAGGCGTCGTCGTCCATGTCTCCATACAAAATTGCAAATTAGGAGAGCCCCTCCAACCGTCAAGAGGAAAAAATTCAGCGAAATAACAAAGCAAACAGCCATAAAACTTAAATGCCAAAGACAGAAGGAGGATTACGATGGGAGGGGGGCTTTTTTCTGGGGGAAAACTGGAACAGGAAACCGGAACTGAAGCAGAGATAACTGCCAACATGGCGGTCGCAGGCAGCAAGCAGCAGGACGCAGGACAAACGACGAAGTAGGAGAAGGCAAAAAATAGAAACAAATAACATAAAATGCAGGCAATAAAAAGCAGCCAAGCAGCGAGCAGCGCGGAAAAGCATGAAAATCTAACAGACAAAATGGTAAAAGCAGATAGAAGGCAGTCAAAAATTAAATAGCTTTGAAGACATCGAGGTCTGGATACTCTGAAGAGTGTTAGGAAAATATTAGTATAAATTAAATATAAATTATTATCAATGATTAATATTTGCCTACATAGCCACATATAAGAATGAAATGCTCCTTGAAAAAATATGTTATATTATAAGATACTATTTCCCAAAAGAGATATTTCGTAGCAAGAGTTTTTCTAAACATTTTATACTTTCCATTAAGGATATATCTGGAGTTACTGAAGCATAAGTACCCTCTCTAGAAAGCAGGGCATGACACATAAAAAAACCCGCGTCCTGCTTGGGTTTGCTACATTTTTTTTGTGTGAGTTCGCTTTCGCTTATCTTTAACTGCCATCAACAAGATGGCAACTTCCGTTCGCGCGCCATAATGTTTTCTCTACACAGCCAGGATCCTTCGCACACACACACACAAGTCACGCACAGGGGGGGGTCGGGTTGGGGAAATGGTCACCAGGGCGTGTAATTGAGTGCTACAGGACCCTTTTAACATTTTTATTTGCACATTAGCGAGGGTGGAAATGGCGAAATTTGCGCCCAAAGTGACAGAGCGTTGAGTGTGGGCGGCGGCAAGGATATCGGTATCGCGACAGGAATGGGGTTGGTCGGCCCTCTGTGCTAACCATTTCCTTATTTCCTTATTGACTTCCCGTTAGGACTGTCAATATGTTCTCGGACCAAAGTCGTAGACAAATTTGTTTGTGGTTCCACGAATGCGACAGTTGTCGAAAATGGTGTGGAGTTCGGCTCGTAAAAGGGGAGTGGCAGGGCAGGCAGCTCCAAAGCATATGCCAAGATGTCACAGGGAACAGACAACGATCAATCCTTATTGCCAGGGATATAAAAATTGAGGGGTTGGTGAAGGAAAACGGTAATTTAAAATGTTAAGAGGGGGAATTGCGGAGAGAATAAAATGCTAAATCGATTAGGCAAAATATTAAGTAAAGTAAAGGTATTTTATAAACATTTTAATACATTAATAGAAAGATATACAATTCTTTAGCATTGAAGAATGGTATGTAGGTACACAAAAACAAGAACCCATAACTAGAGCAGGTTTCATATTAAATAACAAACTCCGCATTTGGTTCCCCCACTTCCTCCTCTTGTAAATCTTAAAAAAATTCCCTTTTCGCACCACATTCTGAACTACATTTTGCGCTCCATTCCGGAAAAGCAAGGCCAAAACATTTCCCAGATAAAAACAGGAACCGCAGCACGCAAAAACCAAAAGTGGAGGGGACTACAGACAGAGCGGACCCTTTTGGCCCATAATTCAAACGCAATAGGCCAAAATGGCAGCCATTTTGGAACCCTTTTCATACGCGGCGTATGAGTAACATGGCGAATGGCATGAATAATTCCAGTGCCGCAGTCGCAAACGCAGTCGCAGCTGATGATAAAACACGAAAATGGGCAAACATAAATCTAGAGCGCACACACACACGAGATACGCCATAAACAGAAAGGCCAGGAGCCTTAAATATTTTGCTCTTTATTAAAGTGAAGCAGCCCTTCCAGCTCCCCGCCATGCCACCCACACTTTCACTGCCACTCCGGGCCAGAGACAGCATTTACATCAACATCAGTTCCAGCATCAGCTTCCACTCAGCTCGTTTCGCATCTCGTGGTACTTTGGGCAAAGTCAACTTTCGTTTAGCTTGTAAATAGCTCGTTTTCGCAGACTTCGTAACTCGACGCCATGTTAATATATAACAATTAATCTTAACTAAAAGTATCTGACGCCCACCAAGTGCTCCTTGGCACTGAGTGGGGTTTATGCGGGGGAGAATCGAGGATATACTAAGGTATGAGTAAAGGAGCTAAGACCATTTAGTAGTATATGTAATTATTAAAGCTTAAATCATTTTTCATATTAAATAATAATTAATAAGCTCCAGATAAAGCTAGTACAAAATGGAACATATTCCAAAGCATAACATAAATAAGTACTTTGTTTATTTTTCCATAATTTTAATAATTAAGCTTATAAATAATGATCTAAGATATATTATAAATTAATATATATATAATATTATCATTTATAATATTATTATTTAAAGCTTAAGCCTATTAATTTGTATTTAATATATATAATATATATAATATTATAATTCACAATACCTTTACTTCATTACTGTTCCCGCATAAACCCCTTATTTCGGGGGCCTTTTATGCATGGCAATGAGCTCCGCTCGGACCACAACTACAACTACAGGGACGCCATGTTGTTTGCCCCCACCCCCCACTCCCCGAGCACACACAGACAGAGGAACACTTTTTGCACATTACAGTGTTAATGTGCCTCACTGCCGCATGTAAAAACCCAAGTAATTTAAGCAAGTCTCGCACAAAGGACACCCGACCGCCCCCACACCCACCGAAATCGAGGGCCCAGGATGGCAAGGACCCCGGCCTGTGTGTGTGTGTGTGCGTGTTAATGATTTTTTGCACACAGCTTCACAACTTGACGCTTTGGGCTTGTCTGCGTTGTGGCTGCTTCCTCTCTTTCCCCTTCGTCTCTTCTCGCTTCCTCTCTTTGTAGTCCTGGCCTTAATACCGCTTTACATATGTGTATATACTGCGATTGTGTGTGTGGGGTGTAGTATATACATGTAGGGGCATAACTTTATATGGGCTTCATGGGTTGCCACGTGCATTCAACGCTTGGGGTTTCGGCGAGAATCCTTCGCATTTTTATGGGGCTTCCGGTCACTGAGATGATAAACGGAATTAATAGAGGAAAATAAAGTAAAGAGGGGTTGCTATATTTTAGGGCTATACTTTTAGGCTATATTTTAGGATGTACAGGTTTAAGATTTCAGAAAAGAAATTAAAATACAAACCGCAATATATTAAACTATATTTTTTTGAAGAACATAGATAGAGTTAAAAGTTCTATCTTTCTTTAAGGAGTTATAATAATATGTAGATCTACAAAAAACATGGTAATAGAAAGGTTCTGTAAATACTTCAAGAAAATTTTTATTATTATTTTTAAGGACAGTGTCTTAGTATGTATTTTATAGCTAATGGATTTTAATCTTATTTTCCATTTATTATTTATTTAGCTTTAAACCTGAACTACCTTTTTCTTATTCTTTTAGATCTAGCCAAAACTTTCTAAACTGTACTTTCAACCCCACGCAGTCATTAAAATGTACAGTAAACAACCTAGTTAGCCAGTAAGGCCTGACAATGTCTCGGGTTATTTTCCCGGCACTATCAACACATTTTCATCTCTGGCGAACGCGAAAATGAAAATGAAAAGAAAACCCGAGCCAGTCACGATGTCATGGCTAACGGACTGTCAGGTGTCAATCAAAAGCTCAGCGGGGGATGTGCATTAGCCTTAAGCCGGCAATCCTTGGCGGTGCGTTTATTTCTTCATTTCCAGGTTGCCCAAGAAAAACTGTTTATCATGTTTTGTGTAATAGAGGCGTTGCCAGTGCCGGCCATTATTAATTACTCTATTTTCCATTCCCCCGCTTCTCGCGGGCAGCGGAAAAGGCAAGGGAAAAGCGGCGAGGGCGAGGGCAAGTGCCGCCCATTGACTTTGAGGGCTGACCCCTCCGACTTATTACATTTTAATTGTTTTACAATTTTTGTTGGGTGGCGCCTATTAGCATTATTATTTTCCTTTTTCGTGGAACCACGTGGTGCAATTCCCAGCAAATGGTGGCGGCGTCTGATTTAAACCATAAATTATGCAGATAAGCATAAGTGTCGGCCGGGCTCTATGCATGTCGGCTGTTTATACCTGTCTGTCTCCCTTTTTTTCGGTTTAATTGTTTTCGGTGGTCACGGTGGTTGGGTGGCAAACAGGCAGGGGGAGGTGGGTTTTTCGGTGCTGCTGCCCACCATTTTGTTAAGTGTAATGGTTCATTTTGGGGCTTGGGAAAGGCCAAGTAATTGTTGCAGCAAAAGGTTAAAATGAGGTAAGCGCTTGGTTAATTGCAATATTAAATAACAAATTTGTAATGTGTACAGCCATAATTAGGTAAATTATTTTAGAGATTTAAGCGATGGATTTGGCACAGGTTTCTATGCCTACAAGCTCAGATATAGTAATTATTAGTATATTACAAGTAAATGCTCTAAAAACATTAAGAAAAAAATTTTTTTTTTATTAAGTTTGATGTTGAAACATCCATCATATTTGTAGATTTTCTGCTGTGATAAAATAATATAAGAATCTCCAGGAGCAGGCAAAACTTGGCGCTGATTATGTAAGCAACTCAGCGCAGGGCAACGAAAAACCAATTTAAAATTCACAGCACATTTTCCGCTGCTCAGTAACAATATTGACAAGATACACACACACACACACACACAGGGACAGGGAAGAGGAAACAGGGAAATCCCCTGCCCAAGGAATGAGAGCAGAAGGAAAAGCTGGGAAAGCTGCTTAAAATTCCGTGAGCATCGTTTCACAACTTTCCAACTTGCCAAAAAATCGAAGCGGAAAAGGAGAGAAAAATGCAGGAGCATAAATTCCCCGAGGGCGAGAAAAAGACAGACACACACACAGAAACAGAGAGGGAGAGAGCAAGAAGGAGACAGAGAAAACAAGAGACGCTGGGAAATGTGAGGAAAATAAATGAAAATGCTCCAGAGCTCGTTCACAAGAGTGCTTACGGCATCCGCAAGGAGCTGTTGAAGTGGCAAATTTGCGCAGAGCGTCGCAGGACACTGCCCCTTTTTTCTCCGTCGCCCCAAAAACCTCCATCCCGCCCGCCATTTTCCCCCCCCAGTCAGCCCCCAAGATTCTCCTCGTTACTTACAACAACTACATGCCAGTGTCAACACATACTTGGCCATTCAAGTGGGCAACCCCAAGGAAGCTGGCGACGCCATATTTGTTTTTATACCCTTTTTGGAGGTACTCTTATTTGGGCAAGGGTTTTAAATTCATTATAACCAGTCATTATGGTAACTATGGAATATACTAATATATTTCTGATCATTATCCAAAAAGGATACCTGTCTGTGCCATGATTCTTCTCTCTTCTGGGTTCAATTTAGAAGCAAGTCTTCCTTGTTTAAGGCACCGAACTGCAAGCTAGGAGCCTGCTTCACAGTTTGACAGTTTCCATTAGGTTTTAATTAGGGTCCTAGTACCCTGAATATCTCAAAGTAAATATACATATTTCCTTTGTTTCCATTTTACAAGGATACCCTAACATTTGCTCCCCAAAGACAGCCTTTCTTCCAGCCTTAGTGCTTGCGTCTCTGTATTGGCCGAAAACACTTTTATGGCTCTGACATAAAAGCCAAAAAGCACCAGAAATGTCGTTTGTGTGCTCTTTCCCTTTTCGGCTCTGTCTATTTTTCGCTTTGTGTAATTAACCCGTTTTTGTCTTTATTTTTCCAGCTATCTTGTACTGTGAGACAATAAACTTTTGTGACAAAAGGCTTTTAATGGCTTGGCGACAAAGTTTCGCCATTTTTTCGCAATTTGCCGCCACAACAATTTGCGTTTAATTAACCAAAAGTTTTCCCCCGCAAAGCGTTTAGGAATGAACCTAATGAGGGTGGCCAGGAAAGCTGGCCTATGGCATGGAACTGAGGCTGAAATCGCTGTGGAAAGTTTTGCCTGGCAATAAAATTAATTTTGATGAGCTTCCAGCCGAGTCTGTCACAGGGGTTAATGACGAAACTGTTGGGAAGTAGGTTGCCACGAAATAGCTAAGCCCAAAATCAAATTAAACCATAAAGTTCTTAAAAAAACAAAATACCCATAAAACTAACAACCCTCCGAACAGATCACAGATCAACTCTAATCGGGAGAGCGGCGTGTAAATGATGCCATCATAATATTGTGAGCGGCATCAGCTGCAAGGGGTTAATAAGCAAAAAGGGAGGGATTCTCCCTAATCACATTCGACTTGGTGGCGGCATAAGGTGCACATTACTCATAATGCGAGCGTGTGAGATTCCGGGCATTCGCTTTATATACACCTCGGAAAGTAGAAGCCCCAACTGGCGCAACAGACCCACTAACTCACCCCTGGTCCCATCCTTACTTATTTGATATCTGTGGCTGACTTGGGTTCACGGAAAATACACTGGAAAATAGGGATCTCTATTTTCGTTTACTTACTGTAAAACTAGCACAGATCTGCTTCCCGACTTGGAATTTGTTTTGAATATTTTTAGACTTGAGTTGTCCCTAAAAATAGGACATAAAAAACCCCATTTAAGGACCCAAAAATGCGTATACCTGAGTCAAAAATGGAATGACAGCCAAATGTCGTACATATTCCAATTCGCTGTTAAAATCTTAATTACTTAAGATTAAAATATTGAAAAAAGTCGGAAAAAAATTTTTGGCCAATTTTTGAAAATTTGATACATCATTAAAATTGTAAAAAATTGGCAAAAAATTAATTTTGTCAAATTTCTAAAATTGATGTGCAGAATAATTAACCAAATAAAAACTAACATAGAACTGCTTTCCGAATTGAATTTGAGGCAGTTTTGACTTTGTTATGAATATTTTTAACATTGATTTTTCCTAAAAATTAGGACATAAAAAACTACCGATTTAAGGACCCAAAAATTCGTATATATGATGTCTTCTGAAGAGCATATTATGGCCAAAAATGGGTTGACGGCCAAATGCCGCATATCTTTCGATTCGCCACTAAAATCTTATTTAATTAAGCATTGGTTTTTTTCTTAACTCTGCTTTGTTTAATAAATTAGGGTAAAAAACTACCGATTTAAGGACTCAAAAATTCGTATATATGATGTCTTCTGGAGAGCATATTATGGCCAAAAATTGGTTGACGGCCAAATGCCGCATA
This sequence comes from Drosophila pectinifera, assembly GCA_008042775.1. NCBI lineage: Eukaryota > Metazoa > Arthropoda > Insecta > Diptera > Drosophilidae > Drosophila > Drosophila pectinifera. Next base: position 26,134 of record VNKC01003131.1, read on the forward strand.
TCTTTCGATTCGCCACTAAAATCTTCTTTAATTAAGCAATGACTCTTTTCTTAACTCTGCTTTGTTTAATAAATTAGCGTAAAAAACTACCGATTTAAGGACTCAAAAATTCGTATATATGATGTCTTCTGGAGAGCATATTATGGCCAAAAATGGGTTGACAGCCAAGTTACGCATATCTTTCGATTCGCCACTAAAATCTTATTTAATTAAGCATTGGTTTTTTTCTTAACTCTGCTTTGTTTAATAAATTAGGGTAAAAAACTACCGATTTAAGGACCCAAGAAAAAATATATATGATGTCTTCTGAAGAGCATATTATGGCCAAAAATGGGTTGACTTCCAAATGCCGCATATCATTCGATTCGCCACTAAAATCTTATTTAATTAAGCATTGGTTTTTTTCTTAACTCTGCTTTGTTTAATAAATTAGGGTAAAAAACTACCGATTTAAGGACCCAAAAATTCGTATATATGATGTCTTCTGAAGAGCATATTATGGCCAAAAATGGGTTGACGGCCAAATGCCGCATATCATTCGATTCGCCACAAAAATCTTATTTAATTAAGCATTGGTTTTTTTCTTAACTCTGCTTTGTTTAATAAATTAGAGTAAAAAACTACCGATTTAAGGACTCAAAAATTCGTATATATGATGTCTTCTGGAGAGCATATTATGGCCAAACATTGGTTGACGGCCAAATGCCGCATATCTTTCGATTCGCCACTAAAATCTTCTTTAATTAAGCAATGACTTTTTTCTTAACTCTGCTTTGTTTAATAAATTAGGGTAAAAAACTACCGATTTAAGGACTCAAAAATTCGTATATATGATGTCTTCTGGAGAGCAT